>VYZW01031183.1:10182-22973 GCA_013401315.1 Balaeniceps rex | reverse complement strand
TTTGTAAGCTACTGTATTATTACTCTTATTAGACAAGACAATTGTATTCCCAGGTGCAGGTAACTTCTTACAATCTGCTTTTAGTATTTCCAGGCCCCCAGTTCCTGATGCAATACAGTTGAGCTCAGAAGACAGACACACGGTGCAGCAAAGCAAAACATCCTGACGTTGCAGACAGACATTTTCTAAACTAAACACTGTGATTGTACTATGTCTAGTGTAAACCACTACATCTGATTGCAGCAAATACTGATACGTATCTATTTGCCTGATTTAGATGAAAGATTCTCATAGAAACTTATTTCTTCTGTTTGCTAACGCACTAAAACATGAAAAATATTTAAGCTTATTACCAGCTGAATAGTATGAAATATCTAGGTCATTCACCTGCATGCTATTCCTTAATTACGTAGCTTGTGGTACACCCACTGAAAGAATACATTCCATTAGAAACCGAGAAGTAAACTGCTGAAATAGCATCCACTGATGAACTCCAGCGAAGAGGTTTTGCAATCCAATTCAAGCTTTAATTTAAAACTAACTGAAATCAGAATAACAGGGGCAGACACAGCAATACACGCTAAAAGAAGAAAAGCTGAATCTATATTCTACAATATGGCTCTCTGTTTACAGATTATGACATATGTATTTTTTGTCTAAATACTCTCACACTATAAAATGGAGTATGCCATTAAATTATGAATTTTGCCAATGATTTTTTATATTCAGTACCTTTTAATACCTAATTGACATAGATTAACATAATTACAACATGAAATGATCAAATGGTTAACTGAATGCAAAGTGTAAGGGTAGAAACGAAATGAAGTACTTGTAAAAAGTGAACTGACAAGTTTATTTGTGCAACTATTAATATTTTAGATGTCTACTACACCACCACCACGCTTCTATGAACAACTGATCTGTTCCAAAGACAAAAAAAAAAAATCTCAGATGAGAAAAATTTCCCACTCAACTCTTTTTGCATCAGTTTTTTTAACATGACACCACTCACATCTGTGAAGCTATACTATCATAAGCAAAAGAATAATCAAGATACTGATCCCTACCAGAAATGGAACACAGTCACAATCTTAAATCCAGCCATTAATCTCCTAAAATTTAAAGTTTGCTCCTGAACTCTTTGATCCAAAGCTATTCTTGTAACATATTTGGTGCAGTTCAAAGTCAAAGAAGAATAAGACCTATTTTCTAGATGTACTTCAAAGTTAGCCCAAGCTGGTTGAAATCTCAAGAGATCAGTGCTTCTTTTTCTTTTCCCTTTTAAATCAGTCTGATGATAATTTCAGTCCCTCATGTTTAACAGATTATTTCACTACAGTTGTCAGCCGCTTTTTTTTTTTTTAAATATTCTTCTCATATGGAACAAACCCTTCTTTTACCTTCCTTGAATTTAACAGATCCAGAACATCTAAAGAGCACATGTGTTTTCACCTTGAATTTGCCTTCATGTTAATGCATCTGTATTTTGCTGTAAGAAACATCTGGGACAACTTCAGGCAGCCTTTCAAAAATATGGTAGGTCCATATGGCAGAACAAATGCCAAGAGAGAAAAATAAATTCTCCTGCTATTGCCATTTAGTTTCACTTGTAGTTAAATGAGAAAATAACAAAAGATGTTTCTATAGCCAGCAGCCGGATTTGCTGACGTTGTGTGCCTCCAAGCCAGAAAACACAAGAACAGCCCTCTTCTTGGCCTAATCACCTTATATTGATAAAAGGGCTACAAAAATATTCTTTTCTTAAAAGACAGGATGCACAACCAAGCTCACTAATTACTATTACAAGCCGTATTCTTTAAGAAGCAGCTAAACTACCACTAGGACTCTAACACACAAGGACAAGAACGTGCAGGTCTGAAATGCAGCTTCTGTACTTCGCAGTGAACACACATTATTCAAAGCTCAGAAAATCTAGTAAGCAGGGACAGGAGTCCAGGTCTTCCCACTTGCAAATAAGCATCCTCGCAACTAGCCATGTTTCCTCCTAGTTTGGGGCTTACTTTACTTGTAACAGTCAATTCTGCTCTGAGAATACATTTCACCTTGCTAAAAATCTTATCCACACTACAGGAGCATCACATGTTTTAACTGATATACCAAAGCAAACCTAGATAGTAATAATTCCCACTATCACCATTTACTTAACTTGGTAAAATAGTAAGTTACACTAAAAGAATATAACACACCAACTTGCTACTTTTTTTTATTAATAATGATTCCGAGGCATTACATTTAACTGAATGTGCACAAAATAGAAAAATCAGTTTTGTTCAGAATAGTAAGTTACAGGTGCATAGTATATTATGTCACAGTAACGCCCTACTACAGACTAGAGAAAAATATTTTACTGAGAGTGGTAATCCCGAGAAGGGTAAGCAGCTCATAGACACTAGGTTTCTCCATTGTAAGAATTGCTATGCGACAGTTATAGCTGTAACAGATGTAGCTAAATTCTCTCAGTAAGGAGAGATGGTGAGAACACATCAGACAGCCCTGAATAAGGAGCTACGTAAGACAAACCACTGCAGGAACTCCCATGCTCAGAAACATCCTCAAGGCATAATTCTGCCGTTAGTCCCTTTATGAAAGCGGATTAAGAAGTAGCTGCTGATATACCTTGGTTAAAGATGACTGCCTTTTCTGAGCTAGTGTTCCTATGGTGCTCAGAGCAGGGCAGGGGAATTGCATCTTTTCCCTGTCCAGAAAAACGTAACAGCAAATATGCAGGAATCACCTGAGCTCTAGATAGTTCCCTGTAGGTCATGAACAAAGAGGAAAGGTGAGGGCAGGTTCCCCTAATACAAATATGCCAATCAAATTCCATTTCAACTTAGAGCAGCAAGAATTTAGTGTCTTTATTGACTATCAAGACCTGACTAGACAGTGAAATTTCACCTCGATCTCCTCTCAAGTTTCACTCTTACTTGCTGTATTTTCCTACATCAAGCAAGTACTGGTAAAATAATATAATGCTACTCAGCTACTGCACTTCTCAGAGTATGCTTCTAAGACTTATTAGAATAGTGTTTGTGCCATTGGCATAGCTGTGTCCCTCACTAGAGGCAACTGCATACATAATCATCTTTTAATGGAAGCTGAAGTTTTGATGTTTATGGTATTTTATGCAAGACATTTCACAGTTATAGAATGCTATCAGTAGACTTCTTTCCTTAAAAGGCTTTATAAACATTGTATAAGCCTGTGAAGAAATCATGCTGTATCTTGTGTCACATTTTTATGTAACATTATGGTAACAACTGTTTAATACCCCTAACAAAAAAAAAAAAAAAAAAAAAAAAAAAATCCCTAAATATCCTCAAGCACAATTTAAAAGTTAAAAACTCCAATACTAAGGAAAAAAATGTTTGGTACTTGAACTGTACAGATAACAGAGTAGCTGATTTTTCAGCAGATTCCCAAAATGACTTTTTGAACAAGATGAAAGCATAAATCTTCACTAGATTACTTCTATCACCGACCTTTCAACCTTCCTGAACTTCTTTGTGGATTTATTAAAACGTTCTTCTCACCAGGCTTCAATTACAGACTTAACTAGGTGTAGCATTAATTGAAATTCAGGTATGCAACCTCCAGCTAGCCAGTCATACCGATGCCTTTGTCGGTCTCACCCTCCTGCTGAACCCAAGCAAGCCCACCCGTTCAGGACTATCTGTAGGGCACAGGAAATCCAAGCGTCAGGTCATGAATGAATCCTCTTTCTTCGGACAAATCTCTAAGGAAAAAGGCTCCACGTGCTGACTCAGTACCAATGCTTTGCTTCAGGAAGGCAGCGGCTGATCTAGAGAACATTTCCATCAGCAGGAGCTACAGATCTGCTCCCAGCTGCATTTTGCTTTCCCCTTTTCAAATTCCTCCCTCAGTGTCTCCCATCTCTCACAGGCTTATTGAGGCACGACTGACCAAGCTCACCCCTCCTATTAACCCCATTAGAGACCTACAAAAGACAGGCCCAGGTTCATCTGCCTGAAATAGGAAGATAACTGAAAGTGAATTCGGAACCATAAACAACTAAAAGGCCCTGCACCGTGACAGCGGGCTGCTCCAGGCTGCCATCCGTGACCAGCGCAGAGTCCAGAGCATCACTCAGAAGGCAGTGGGGGCCAGCTGAAAATCAACTGTTTCCTCACAATTTAAGTACAGGTCATCCTCAAGCAACCAGCCTGAAAGTCATGGTAGGCACCTAATCAAGCCAGAAATTGCTTCCCTGGTGTCAGCTCAGATGGAAAAAAGAACCTGCATGTCATCACCCCAAATAGCTAGCTGGAGTTGTATCTCTGCACGATGGCAACTTTAAAGTAATACACAAACAGAACAGCATGGGTCCAAAAATTTTTCCCTGTAGGATTTCTCAGAGGACTTTGACTAGAGGAGGAGAAAAATCACATCCATAAAATTATGTTTACCGCATGAAATAAAGTTAGTATGAGATACTTCACGCATCCTCCAGATGCTGAAAAAGGTATTGAGAATAACTTTGCTGAAGACATAAAGGAAAGCCAATTGTAGTGAAGGAGATGTTATAAACTAACATTTACACATGAATCATTAACACATTAAAGACACACTGAGCTCTGGAAATGTCTGAATCCCAAATGAAACGCTTTTGAAACACTGTAATACTGTTCAATGTACTGTAACAGTAAAAAAAAAAGTAATACATTGCTATTTTACATAAGAAAGGGAACAGGATAAGGTGAAAGATAGAATAAAGTCATCATAGAAATCAAATTTATACTCAAGTGGTATATTGTATTCACTTGAAGATTCTGCATCTCAAAAGGAACAGATGATAGCTGATTAATTCAGAGACAGGTGATAGATGTGATTAGAAGTGCTCAGTCTCTATACCCAAGTGATAGGGCAAGGAAGCGATTCTCGACAAAATATAATAAACTGACAGAAAATATGATTTATGAATTTCTATCCATCTTTTCTTGCAAAAGATGACCACTCAGACAAGTAAAAAAAGGAAAATTCAAAACTCCTATTTATCATCCCTTCTTCCCTACACAGGGCAATTAGTCTGTGAAATTTGTTGCTACAAGGTTATGACCTAAATGACAACAGCAGAATAAATAAGTGGTCGAAGTAAATTTTTGTTATCAGTCAGGAGTAATGACAAACAGAAACCAACCAGCGAGGTCAGCCTTGTCACAGTTCATGAGTTTAGGGAAGAAAGTTTCTTCTGTCTTTTCAAGGAACGTTTTTGAACCCTCTTTTCCTGTTTCATTTTTGGTTTTCTTTCTCTCTCATCTCCTTTCTAAGCCAGTATTTGGAGAGGACAAATTCAAACACTGAAGTTTCAGTTAAGAAGCCCAAACATGATAAAGGATGTTCTTAAGTTTACTGTCTTCCCAAACATTTTTTTAATGCATATATACGTTTATACACACACACAACACTAGATTTAGTGATTATAGACTTACCATCAGTTTCCACTAGCATTAAGTTTACAGGGGTGAGGTGGGATATCTTCTTATCGAGAGCATTTCATTTACCACACAATTATAATTTTACAGTGGGCACTGCATGTAAAGGAGAAGATCTTATTTTGTGATGAAGCATACTTACCATAAACACACTCTTATTGCACATATCTCTATTCCCCCAGGGATAATAATTTCTTTAAGCATCTCTTTAAAGCAGAGATCCATCTCTGGATAGAAGCCATTCTGTTACAAAACGGAATCCAGAAAATAGAGCAACGAAGCTGAATTTTTAAAACAAGGGAAACTAGATTGCACTTTTACTAAAGAAAAGATTTCATTTACACCTATTCAGCTGCTTAATCTTGAACACATCTTGCTCTCTCTTCAGAGGAGCATGCTCCACTTCAACATCTCACAACAATGTAATATCAAATAAGCCGTCTTTTTTCAGTTCAACTGTTTTTCAATTGAAAGTGATTATCCACATTTCCCTTCATTTTGATTTCTTCCCCCCCCCCGGATGGCTCATTCCTAGTTTGCATATGAAATCAGTCTTCCTTTTAAACTGGAATTATCTCTGCTTCCCAGAGAGGACAGAGTGCTCAGCCTGTAACAAACTTTATACAAACTACATTGAATAAGACCCTACAATGTGGAGCAGCAGGCTTTAAAACATAAATATACCCATATACATTACTTGAGATAAAAAGTAACAAAGGTATTTTAAGTATTAACAACTGTGAGATGAACCTGAATAATCTTCTGCTAAGAAAACAGCCAATCTGACACCACAAACAGGCTCAGATTACGCCAATCACAGTGAAGTATCTTCTGGAAGTTAGGTGGGTGAGTGGGCTATTGACTGGTCCTCCTGCCTGCCTGTTTTCCTGCTAGGCTACTCTGCAGCCCAGCAACGAGCAGAGCAAAGCCAAAGCCATAAAGCAAGCCTCAGAGCAGTGTTTTCATGCACACCTTAAAGCGTTACAACCTAGAAGTTGGCCCTCCTAGCCTAAAAGCACAATTGGTAGAGATGAAGCATGTACTGCCAGAATTGTATACCATACATTGGCTGCATAAAACCAAGAAGGTACCTGGACATCTTGTTTCCCCATTTGATTTTTAAATACCCTGGGTACCTAACCTTATGTCTTCAGGCACACTCAAAACCAGTAAGTTCTAACCAGCTTGTGTGGAAGACCGATTAAAACCTAAGGACAAGGCAAAGGGAGTTCACCATCTGCCATTTGGATACGCAACGCATACCTAAAGGACAGTGTTTGTCAGATTGCAGCAAGGCTGCACCCTGTCCTCAGCAACTGCAAGAGCCAGACCAGCAGCAGGGCACAGATGATGGACTGCCACTTCCTAAGGGACAGGGAGCTGAGCGTGATGTGTTTCAGCTCTGTCCTGGGCCCATGGGCAGGGGCTGTGGGTGGAGGCCCCAGGTGAGGCTTGTCATGGCCATTAGGGACCTGACACCCACTTCAGGACCAATGCCTTCCTCCAAACCTGCATTACATTTCCCTCTCTCCACAGCTGCTCAAGAACCAACACGCACCCAGCACAGCCCTCCTTGAGGGCTGCCTCACCCCATCGATGCACCCACACCCCCTTCCCAGCCAACACACACCAGTAGAAGCACTCGCTCTGCGCCTGGCTGGGGCAGTACCACCGAGTAAACAACAAAACCAAAGAACACATGCAAGCCAACCTAGAACAAACTAGAACCCCAGATTTGTTTTCTCAGCTTTCCTACCTGCTAGGCTACAGGCTTGGGCTTCTTCTTGAAGAAGACTTAATGATATTATAGCAGATAGGTAGGCAGACACAGCTCACACGTACCATATCAAGACACAACTTGTTAGAGTCACTACCAAGCCCAACCAAGGACATAAGACAGCCATTCGTTATTTCCATATATGTAACTGCGCATATGATCAACATGATCAAACACTTCTTTTTCCCTCCCTCTCTCAAAGATTTACCTCAGTCATTTGTATTTACAGACTTTTTCCAATAATTAATTCATTTTTCCTCCACTTCATTGGTACGATTTCTGATTTATAAGTACATTTTGAGCCCTATCAATTACTCTTTTCCATCCATTTAATATGCACTAGCTGACTGTACATTTGCTTATTTTCTTAGCTAAAATGCCAGATGGTAGCAAGTCAAATGCTCTGAATACTTCCATTGCATTAATAACACTACAGTTGCAAGCCAAACATGTTATCTCATCAGAAGAGATAAAGTGAGTTTAAGAAAGTCTATTGTCTATAAATGCATGCCAATTGGCATTAATTATGTTATAACTTCTTTTAGCTTTGTATTAATTGAGTCAGGCTCTTCATTATCTTGCCTGGATTAATATTGGTCTGACAAGCCTATAATTATCCTGGTCATTGAATTTACCCATATTAAATACAGCACAGCATTATCTTATTTGCAATCCTCAGGAACCTATCTAATTTTCTGAGACTTTTGAAAATCAAAATTCTATTCATTTCTTCCTACTGTATATTTAATTGTCTGGTAAGTATTCACAATTCAACTTGCAAGTCATTTTCTTTTTTTATAGATAGATATAGATATATATAAAACCCCACATACACCTTAATTATTTCTTTTAGTGAGACACTGCCCCCCATTTTAATAGTTGCTAGTTTCATTTTCTCTTTATTATTTGCATTATTCTCACATAAATGTATAAGTAACTTCTTTGGTCACTTCTTTTCAATAAAGACCACAAAAGCTACTGCCTTTATCTGTTTTTACCCTAAATTAGCAAAACACTTGAGCTTATGCACTGTTTCAATCACATGATGCAAGAAATTAAGCTCATTAATTTTCTTTTCAAGAACTGTAAGGATGTTTAAAGGTTAAAAAAAAAATCAGTTCTTCAATTATAAACTTGCTTCCCTGAAAATAAGCACATGTAATGGGGCTTTGATATACCAAGAAGTCACAACCTTAAGTTACTTAAGTTTCCCCTGCCATCTGTACAAAACTAAAACAAACAAACAAAAAAAGATTTCCTTTCAAATTCTCACAGAAACTATTTTTGCATTCCTTTTCAACAAGAGATAAAGGTCTTTCATTAGCCAGATCAGATCAAGAACCATTTAAAATTTTTGTTGAAATTTTGATAAAAAACTGTGAACACATATCCTAATT
The DNA here is from genome assembly GCA_013401315.1 of Balaeniceps rex. Taxonomy (NCBI): domain Eukaryota; kingdom Metazoa; phylum Chordata; class Aves; order Pelecaniformes; family Balaenicipitidae; genus Balaeniceps; species Balaeniceps rex. The sequence continues at coordinate 14,325 of VYZW01031183.1, read as the reverse complement.
GCTTTGAATGTAAGTGTTAACAAATAATCATATTCCATTCTTAAGCAGAAAAAGAGAAAAAAGGTTTAAGAAACCTTAGGCATTATCCTACCGGTTTTCAAACTAGCTACACTTATGAACTACGATTTTGGTCTAGTTTAATTTAGGCTGATTCCTAACTGAGCTTATCAGGATAGTAACCTAAATATATCAGCGAGCATTCATTAAAAGAGATCTTTCTGCCTTTGCAATCAAAGTTACAAGTAATGAAGAGAATTTTCTTTGTGAGAAAAGAACAAAGCAGCAAAAAACTTTTGGAATTTTTCCAAATTAAAAAGTTAACTTTACTGTCAAATGCATCAAGTTCATGAACTTGAAACCAAAGGCTAGTGTACATTTGAACACACAGTTTCCCCATTTACCTAGCATAGAAAATTCCACGCATCGCAGCATAAACCCTAGATCTCTGTTTTATGGCATTTGGTCTCACTTTCATTACTTTCTATTTAATATGACCGAGTTCACTTATTTATGAGGCAGTTCACATTTCTTCCATTTTTGCTATACCCTCCTTATAGGTTCGCTTAGAGACAGGCTATTGTCTAACAGTAACTCTTCTCAATATCCCAGAAGCCCAGGCTCTCCACTGCAAAACATTGTTTACGAAATATTTTTGGCACTCTGAAAGAATTTGAGGTTCTCATTTAAATTTTATGACACAGAAGCCAGAAGCAGCATTAAAATTTTTAGGTCTAGAAGGGACATCCAAATGCCATCACAAATTCTAATCATATGCTGCTGGGACATCTAGTCTTGTAAGCGTAAGTGTCTTTTGGCAAGGAGAAAATCCTCTGAGTAAACATCAAAAACTTGTTTTCACATCTGGCATTTCCAGTCGGAGGGTCACATTTCAGCTCCTCTCACTTTCTTGCTTACCTTTACCTAAGTCTTGTGAAAAATACTGATACACCTTTGCCTCCTGACCGCATAAGAGAACAAAAAACACTGCCATACAGAGATAGGTCAACCAGAGACTACATCCAAATTTTTAACCAGCTAGGAAAATTTTAATATGAAGTACACACCAGCTGGAATTTAGAGTTGCCTCTGTGTCTTGGTTCAGGGAAGCACTTAAGCAAGTGCTTAACACCAGCCTCGTCTCAGAACAGTTGTATTTCAGCATCTTTGTAACACGTACAGACTCCAAAGCAGCACACCCTGCCACACACATGCATCATTGCCCAGTCATCTAGCAAAACACGTTTTAATTTCAACACATGGGCTAATACTTTCAGTAAGATTAGGCACATGCACATACCCAAGCAATCAACAGGTATCTGCATCCCCAGGCCCTCCCAGCTCAGATGCAGGTTTCACTGGTGCATTTCCCTTGTGTGTCAGGATTGAAGGACCAGGAGCAACAGCTGAGAGGATCAGCACTCATCATCATCCAGGTCGAGCACCAACTCTTTGGTGCTACTGTTGTTAAGTCACTTCTGGATTTCCTCCCCTTGCAAAGTGCTTTTCACTGCTGTTCAGCTAGCATCACCAATGTACGACAAACAAGTGTTCACTTTCTATTTTACTGCTACTTTTAACTGAAATTAGATCAGCCTTTACCCTCAACTTTTTTTTTAACCTGCAACTCACCTGAACAACATGGAAAGGTTTTGTTTTGCAACATGAATCAAAGCTAATGTTAACCATTATATTTTCCTTCAGTATCCTGAACTTGCTTCTCCCTGGATTTTAACTTAACATTTGCACTAAAAACTTCTGTCAGTTTTCTAACCAATATTAAAATGCCCATAGTATTTTTCTCAAGTATGGCAAGGATTAAGTATGCATTTTGCTTATTTCTGTGAAGCTCCTACAATAGTGACTATTTCAAGTACTCCCTGCAACACAAAAAAACTGAATGCAGTGTTGTTAACACTTTTTTTTTTTAATCCCACACCTCAGCCTGCTGTGTTTTTCTCAAATCCTCAGGTCCTAACCTCATGTGATTACACAAGTTCAAGCCAATTTATTTTTGTTTGCCTTTTTTCCAAATATATTTACAGTTCTGTGATTGCTGAAAAAAATTTTCAAAACTCAATTCAGATGTTCCCAAACACTCATCTATACACATACAGCCTTTCAAATGATCTGTTAAATCACCTAAAAAATATTAGATTAAATGTCTTTCAAGGTTCTCAAGTTATGAAAGAAGAACACAGGTTTGCCTAGCTGTAAATCCTTAAGCACAGCAACCAGCCCCAAAGTTTGATTTCATCTAGCCAAGGAGAGTAGATATACACACAGTGACTCAACGTTTAAGAGAACTGTAAATATTTGGGTTTGCATGCTGGAAACAGGATGTTCTCCCATCACACATGCTGCAGACTAGAAGCTATTACATAGCTACACATATGTGACATGGATACCTTTCTTAGCACTGCACTGTGAAAAGTTAGAAAGGATTTCACCTTTCCTCCCCATGTTTATGGTCTTCTCAGAATAAAGAAAAAAAAGAAAAAAAAGAAGTATCTTCTTCTTTCAGGAATACTACTATAATAAAGTAACCAGATGCAAGAAAAAAACTTATGTGTATTCAAATTCTATAAACCTTAATATGTACTATGACTCCATTTTACAATATATAATATTATAGAGTTATTCCTATGCAAAAATTGCTTTTTTTTTTCCATGTGGTTGATCTCAGATTCATTGCAGCTAATTTTGTTGCACATTCCAGTGATTAAACCTGGAGTCACAAGGTGCTTCTTCAAATTCATTAATGCCAAAGTGCCTCAGGGTTTTGTTCAGCACCAGTAATACTAGATTTGCCAGGAGCTTAATGGTCAAAAACATTTTCCAGGGTAGTCCAGGGACTTCATATCAAGAACACTCCATGAGGTAAACTCTTCCTGGTCCTCATTTAGGTCTAGTAGCAATTATAAAGCCATAAAAGTAGAATGTCCTTTTTTTTTTTTGCCTAATATTCATAATATTTAAGAGACTGGAAAAAAGAGGGGAGTGTAAAGTCATGAAGGAAAACAAAATCCTTGTTTGATTTTCTTGCATTACCTGTTTAGGTATGCAGGCAAGTCCCTCAGCATGCATCTCCAAAAAAAAAAAATTAACTATAGCTTCAAAAAAAATACAGTTCTCCTAAATAGAATTTTGAATGAAGAGGAAGAAGGTTAAGTGTCTTAACGTCCACTTCGCTTAGGTTTAGCTCTCAGCACAGCAAGCATTCCACCTTAAAAAGAAGCATGCAGGGAGAGAAGTAAAACAGCATGACCAAAAGTGCATATTTTGTTGCTTGAATAACAGTGGAAAGCCTCATTAATAACAAAAAAAGATATGTAATTAAGAAGAAAGATACCAATATTGCTTCTAGGTTAAGCGAGATTGCCACAAAGCCTTCTGAAATAGATTTTAAAGCTTTCACGAGGGTGAAGGTAGCTCATATTTTTCCTGAAATGTGAGTCTGCACAAAGAAAAGGAAATTGAAGATATCCATTGAAAATGCACTTGAAAAAACTGACTGAGAATCACAGTGCTATAAAGCCATTTTTTAATCAAGTGCTACATTTCCTTGAGCCCATTTTGAAACCCCACACAAAGCTACTGTGTGGAAAGCCTTGCTTTTTGTAGTAAGCGTGGGGACAATGAGCAAACACAATATAAAACATTTGATAATCTGACCACCCTGACAGGATGACAGCACTTCCATCACCTCACCCACGAAAAAAATTCTTCCATAAGCACATACCATCTTGACACTGTTACACTAGAGCCAGCGCATTCTCTCACATGCACAAAGATAAGCAGTGATTTAAACTGCTGTGCGCATCAGTGGCATGGTGAGTGATCTGCATGTGCAGATATGAAGGGCATGACTACCCCTCAAAGCTTGTTACCCCACTGATTTATATGAGCATAGCTCTACAGTTAACAGAGCACTGCCAACTGACAAAAGCTGGGGAACGAGTCCCAAATCTGCAGTCTTCCTTGCCAGTTCACAGCAACCTGCAGCCTTTATTTCTGTTAAGTGGCAATGACAACTGGAGGCATTCAATCCCGTGTTATTTTGAGACCATTTATTCCAAGTCTACTAGCCTGCTGCATTTGCCAAATCAAAATTGAAATGAGTTTAAAAAAAAAAACAAACCACCA
>VYZW01031182.1:1870-13985 GCA_013401315.1 Balaeniceps rex | reverse complement strand
CTTCCCCCAATTCTCCTTAGTTTTATTTATCAGATTTCCATTTGTGTATGTCAGTTTGTCCCACACAGACAATTTTGCACATATAGAAGGGGAGTGTGGACACCCTCACACTTTGGTCTTTCCTGTTTTTCTTCTCCTTTTACTGCAAGTAGGTATTTTATGTGTGTATCAAAAGAAATTATACTTTAAACCACTCCTCCAAAGCACAAATCTCAGCCTCAGAAAAACATGAGCAGTTACAGCCTTTGAAATAACAGATTCAGAAAGCTGAAAGGCTTGTGGCATCATGACTTGGTGAGGTAAATGGCAGTATTGGTAGCATGACCCTTGAAAAATGAATTACACTCTATCTCCTGCAATCACTGCTGCTCTTCCGCCCCTACTTCCTTCCTGGGAAAAGTGGTATGTTAACATCTCCTCCTGTACGGGAGGTACTACAGTCTGGAATACAACCGGAGAATTGTGGGGGAGCTGCTTACTGCATATCTTTCTCTGAAAGACCAGGAGGGTAGTCTGTGAACTGCAGAAGGGACAACAAAAAGCCTTTGTGAATGTCCCTGTAGAAGATGATGACCAGGAAACCCTATTCTAATACAAGTTCAGTACCCTGAGCACAAAACGCAGCCTGTTCCTCTGCCCTGAGCTCAATAAATCTATGTCCTCTCCAAATACAGTCGTGGTTTAACCTCAGCTGGCAACTAAGCACCACACAGCCGCAGGCTTACTTCCCCCACAGTAGGATGGGGAGAGAATCGGAAAGGTAAAAGTGAGAAAACTCCAGGGTTAAGATAAAGACAGTTTAGTAGGTAAAGCAAAAGTCACGCACGCAAGCAAAGCAAAACAAGGAATTCATTCACTACTTCCCATCGGCAGGCAGGTGTGCAGCCATCCCCAGGAAAGCAGGGCTCCATCACACGTAACAGTTACTTGGGAAGACAAANTGGGAAAAGTGGTATGTTAACATCTCCTCCTGTACGGGAGGTACTACAGTCTGGAATACAACCGGAGAATTGTGGGGGAGCTGCTTACTGCATATCTTTCTCTGAAAGACCAGGAGGGTAGTCTGTGAACTGCAGAAGGGACAACAAAAAGCCTTTGTGAATGTCCCTGTAGAAGATGATGACCAGGAAACCCTATTCTAATACAAGTTCAGTACCCTGAGCACAAAACGCAGCCTGTTCCTCTGCCCTGAGCTCAATAAATCTATGTCCTCTCCAAATACAGTCGTGGTTTAACCTCAGCTGGCAACTAAGCACCACACAGCCGCAGGCTTACTTCCCCCACAGTAGGATGGGGAGAGAATCGGAAAGGTAAAAGTGAGAAAACTCCAGGGTTAAGATAAAGACAGTTTAGTAGGTAAAGCAAAAGTCACGCACGCAAGCAAAGCAAAACAAGGAATTCATTCACTACTTCCCATCGGCAGGCAGGTGTGCAGCCATCCCCAGGAAAGCAGGGCTCCATCACACGTAACAGTTACTTGGGAAGACAAACACCATCACTCCAAACATCCCTCCCCTTCCTTCTTCTTCCCCCAGCTTTATATGCTGAGCATGACATCATATGGTATGGAATATCCCTTTGTCAGCTGGGGTCAACTGTCCCGGCTGTGTCCCCTCCCAGCTTCTTATGTACTCCTAGCCTGCTCACTGGTGGGGTGGGGTGAGAGGCAGAAAAGGCCTTGACTGTATGTAAGCACTGCTCAGCAGTAACTAAAACATCCCTGTGCTATCAACGTAAATTCAGCACAAATCCAAAACATAGCCCCATGCTAGCTGCTGTGAAGAAAATTAACACTACCCCAGCCAAAACCAGCACACATATTTGGTTTGTGTGGCACGGTTTTGGTAAAAGGGAGGCTGCAGGGGTGGCTTCTGTGAGAAACTGCTAGCAGCTTCCCCTGTGTCTGAGGGAGCCAACGCCAGTTGGCTCCAAAATGGACGTGCTGCTGGCCAAGCATGAGCCAGTCAGCAACGGTGGTAGTGCCTCTGTGATAACATATTTAAGAAGGGGGAAAAAAAACCTGCTGGGGCAGCACAACTACAGCTGTAGAGAGGAGTGAGAATACATGAGAGAAACAACTCTGCAGACACCAGTGAAGAAGGAGGGGGAGGAGGTGCTCCAGGTGGCAGAGCAGAGATTCCCCTGCAGCCCGTGGTGAAGACCATGGTGAAGCAGGCTGCCCCTCTACAGCCCATGGAGGACCCCACGCTGGAGCAGGTGGATGCTTGAAGGAGGCTGTGACCCCATGGGAAGCCCGTGCTGGAGCAGGCTCCTGGCAGGACCTGTGGACCTGTGGAGAGAAAAGACCACACCGGAACAATTTTGCTGTCAGGACTTGCGACCCCATGGGTGACCCACGCTGGAGCACTCTGTTCCTGAAGGACTGCACCCCATGGAAGGGACCCACACAGGAGGAGATTGTGAAGAACTGTAGCCTGTGGGAAGGATCCATGTTGAAGTTCGTGGAGGACTGTCTCTCGTGGGAGGGACCCCACACTGGAGCAGGGGAAGAATGTGAGGAGTCCTTCCCCTGAGGAGGAAGGAGTGGCAGAGACAACGCGTGATGAACTGTCTGCAACCCCCATTCCCTGTCCCCCTGCGCTGCTGGAGGGGAGGAGGTAGAGAAAGTTGGGAATGAAGTTGAGCCTGGGAAGAAGCGAGGTGTGTGGGGGAAGGTGTTTTAAGTTTTGGTTTTTATTTCTCATCTCAACCCACAAGCCTTTCATTGCATTTTTCTCTCCCCTGTCCAGTTGCGGAGGGGNTGGGAAAAGTGGTATGTTAACATCTCCTCCTGTACGGGAGGTACTACAGTCTGGAATACAACCGGAGAATTGTGGGGGAGCTGCTTACTGCATATCTTTCTCTGAAAGACCAGGAGGGTAGTCTGTGAACTGCAGAAGGGACAACAAAAAGCCTTTGTGAATGTCCCTGTAGAAGATGATGACCAGGAAACCCTATTCTAATACAAGTTCAGTACCCTGAGCACAAAACGCAGCCTGTTCCTCTGCCCTGAGCTCAATAAATCTATGTCCTCTCCAAATACAGTCGTGGTTTAACCTCAGCTGGCAACTAAGCACCACACAGCCGCAGGCTTACTTCCCCCACAGTAGGATGGGGAGAGAATCGGAAAGGTAAAAGTGAGAAAACTCCAGGGTTAAGATAAAGACAGTTTAGTAGGTAAAGCAAAAGTCACGCACGCAAGCAAAGCAAAACAAGGAATTCATTCACTACTTCCCATCGGCAGGCAGGTGTGCAGCCATCCCCAGGAAAGCAGGGCTCCATCACACGTAACAGTTACTTGGGAAGACAAACACCATCACTCCAAACATCCCTCCCCTTCCTTCTTCTTCCCCCAGCTTTATATGCTGAGCATGACATCATATGGTATGGAATATCCCTTTGTCAGCTGGGGTCAACTGTCCCGGCTGTGTCCCCTCCCAGCTTCTTATGTACTCCTAGCCTGCTCACTGGTGGGGTGGGGTGAGAGGCAGAAAAGGCCTTGACTGTATGTAAGCACTGCTCAGCAGTAACTAAAACATCCCTGTGCTATCAACGTAAATTCAGCACAAATCCAAAACATAGCCCCATGCTAGCTGCTGTGAAGAAAATTAACACTACCCCAGCCAAAACCAGCACACATATTTGGTTTGTGTGGCACGGTTTTGGTAAAAGGGAGGCTGCAGGGGTGGCTTCTGTGAGAAACTGCTAGCAGCTTCCCCTGTGTCTGAGGGAGCCAACGCCAGTTGGCTCCAAAATGGACGTGCTGCTGGCCAAGCATGAGCCAGTCAGCAACGGTGGTAGTGCCTCTGTGATAACATATTTAAGAAGGGGGAAAAAAAACCTGCTGGGGCAGCACAACTACAGCTGTAGAGAGGAGTGAGAATACATGAGAGAAACAACTCTGCAGACACCAGTGAAGAAGGAGGGGGAGGAGGTGCTCCAGGTGGCAGAGCAGAGATTCCCCTGCAGCCCGTGGTGAAGACCATGGTGAAGCAGGCTGCCCCTCTACAGCCCATGGAGGACCCCACGCTGGAGCAGGTGGATGCTTGAAGGAGGCTGTGACCCCATGGGAAGCCCGTGCTGGAGCAGGCTCCTGGCAGGACCTGTGGACCTGTGGAGAGAAAAGCCCACACAGGAACAATTTTGCTGTCAGGACTTGCGACCCCATGGGTGACCCACGCTGGAGCACTCTGTTCCTGAAGGACTGCACCCCATGGAAGGGACCCACACAGGAGGAGATTGTGAAGAACTGTAGCCTGTGGGAAGGATCCATGTTGAAGTTCGTGGAGGACTGTCTCTCGTGGGAGGGACCCCACACTGGAGCAGGGGAAGAATGTGAGGAGTCCTTCCCCTGAGGAGGAAGGAGTGGCAGAGACAACGCGTGATGAACTGTCTGCAACCCCCATTCCCTGTCCCCCTGCGCTGCTGGAGGGGAGGAGGTAGAGAAAGTTGGGAATGAAGTTGAGCCTGGGAAGAAGCGAGGTGTGTGGGGGAAGGTGTTTTAAGTTTTGGTTTTTATTTCTCATCTCAACCCACAAGCCTTTCATTGCATTTTTCTCTCCCCTGTCCAGTTGCGGAGGGGAGTGATAGAGCGGCTTTGGTGGGCACCTGGCATCCAGCCAGGGTCAACCCACCACACATGGTATTTCCACTATGTATGAAACACACCTGACTCCTCAGTACCATCAAATATATTTTTGGAATATTTCACTTCCATTTAAAACTTCTACTTGATCCTTCATTCTGACTAAAATTTGCAGCATGACGTTTATACCAGAGTTTTAATTAGCTCCATTTTATTTTTGGGACATATTAAATGAATCTTTTTATGCATCACAGTGCTATGGGGCTACTGCAACTTCTCCCCAACGTGATAAAATATGCATCACTAAAGGCTGTAAATTACTTTTTCCACCTACCCTAACAAAATTGCAGCTTGACTTTTTTTGCTGCTGATACTCAGAAAGGCAACTCTGTTGACCTCTGCTGATGTCAGGAGGAAGAGATGATGCAGGCAGGGCACACTGTCTTGTTTGCCTCCCCTTACTGCTGCTTCAAAAGTTTTTTTTGTTGTAAGTTACATATAAACAAACAATTTATATGTGCTTTCATTTCTAAACTATTTGACATTTAACCATGAATCTTATAAGCAGGAATGGCTATTTTTTCCTTCTATTTTTTCCAGTCTTTGGACATAATCTTTCCCTCTTTTTTACTGAGTGAAATACAAAGTGGTTGAATTAATCCCAAAGACTCCCAAAATTTCCCAAATAGATTTCAAGTTCATTTTCCATTTGCAGTGGTTGTATTTACAGAAACATCCTGTCCAGACATGTCCACCAAAAGGCAAAGTTTTGAAATTTCTCTGTGAGGTCAAGGTTTCTGCACTATTTTCCATGCACAGTGAAACGTCAGTGAGTGGGCTCTCCAGTGACACCACATATTGACGTCTCACTTAGATAAGCTCGTTTGGGATCTCTGGCTTGACCCCCCAGTCTGAAGCCAGAGCTTCTTGAGATCTGACGCAACTCCTTCTTGCTGACCACAGTAAGGTTTCAACAGGATAAAAGGACAATCACTCTGCCTTTATATAATTTTTGACAATATAATCCTATACAGTTTCCTGCCTTGTAACATCTTATCTTCTTCAGATCACAGGCTGGACTGCAATCTCTGAATTTGTAGTCACCAACCTTGCTTTTTATTATATGCCAGTCAATCCTTGTGCTTAGTGCAGAATCATTATTTTCCTCATAGATTTTTCTATAATTCTCCTCACTACATTATCCGAGAGCTTTGTAAGTACTGCCTTTATCCTTATAATCTCCATCAGATGAAGTGTTGTTATTTTCCTCATCTTAGATGGGGAGAGAGGTCATGGTGAAATCAAAGTGTTCAGAAGAGTGCATTAATTGTAGGTGTCCATTTTAAATGAGGGAGGAGCTGACTTTCTCAAAAGGATTAGCTTTGCTAGAGCATGTTACAAGGTGCACCACACAGATCTCATTGATTTTGCTAGCAGCGGAGAGTGCTCAACATTTCCTTAGTTCCTGGTGGCAAAAATATCTGCGAGTACTCACCAACTCTGCAAGTTATCCTGTACTTGATGGCAGTGGTCACTAGGGCATCAGTGGCTGAATTTCTCTGGAGAGTCTTTGGAGAAGGTGAGATTGAGTCATTTGATGGCAAATGTAGATGATTTAGTTCTTTCTTTCTCTTTGTTCCTCTCTCTACTGAAACAACATGTCCACTAGGAGATAAATGAGGCGTCTGCCCCTCCTAGCCATATCCACTTAGGAAATGTTAATGGAAATTTCAGTGTGGAGTTTCTACAAGTGCCCCTGAAAACATCCTAATCTATTACCACAGGAAGAAGCAAAAACCAGCAGCAAAATTCCATAATTAAAAGACATTTCTACTATTCAGTACTGCAGGGACATACACGAATAAGAAAGCACCCAATTCCAGAAACTTCTGCAGGGATTTTCTTGCCCCCAGTAAAGTAAGAACAAGGCTCATTAAAGACTCCACTTGGCATTTGCTCCCTCTGCAGTATAATAGATACTGTTATATTGTCTCTGAACAGACATAGGTTCCTGAGGCTAATACAGTCCTGGTGGAGCGTAAAACACAAACAGTGAAAAGTATTCAGACCTACTTCTTAGGGTTTCCCGTGTTGGCATCTTAAACAGTGAAATCACTGAGTCAACTTTTCTGTAGCAAAATAAGAGCTATGCAGAAAACGTTATTATTGTCTGTGCTTGCTAAATGCTGCTGCCTGCCTTCTCCACAATGAGGCAGGAGCTTTGTTTAAACTGTCAAATGCTCAAACACTCATTTTTATCCCACAGGAAGAATATGTGGGAGCCTTTCCTAAAAAAACCACCTAAACAAACAAACCCCAAATCCCCCAAAAGTTTCACTACATCTCTGAAGCACTGAGGTACTCTTAAAAACCATACTAACATCCTAAGGTTGCACACTGGATTAGCATTTGGATTTGCTTTTGCTCGTAGTGGTATTTGTCTAGCGGTTATAGCAATACGTTTAATGACTACAAGGCAGCCCCAAGAAGTTCTCACGACAAATTGCAAAAGATGAATGGAAAATCTGAGAAAGATGGACACTAAAACCAAACAACTAACTCCCAGAAAGAGAAAAATATTTGCATAAATTTGTAGCTCTAAAGAAAGTCTGTGAAACCTGAATTTGCATAATCTAAATGATGAGAAAAGTCAAGGAAACTAAAGAGTGTTTAGACATGTTGGTGCCAGGGCTAGCTCTTAACTTGCACAAATCACTTTGTGAGAAGAAATCCCATGTGCCCTGATCCTGGAGCCAGAAAAAGCACTAAGACAGATTTCCCAGAAGAAAGGGACAAAAGGCTGTAGTCTACTGGGAAACAACAGCAGAAAAAAAAAAAGACTTTGGAGATCTGTGTAACAGTATCTAGTGGAGTCACTGGACACTGCTCTGTATCGAGAAATGGAAATACAGAATTTGGTAGCCTCTATACTTATTGCATGTGTAGGGATCAATAAGTGAAGACAAGCCTGTTATAGTCAGCCCTCTCATAACTTTATTACAACTGAAATGTCCCGGAACTGCTGAATCCTCATGCTGACACCAAAACTTGGACAGACAGATGGATTTGCACATCTGCCAGAAGCACGAAGGCAGACAAGATCTGCAACCATGGCAATGTGGGCTTCGATACCCTGACACTCCTCCAGTGGCTCTCTGTCCACTGCCTTCTGCTGCATGCCAAAAACTGAACTGCAGTTTCCCTAGTAGTGGTCTGAAAATGATAGCTGTGATAGCAAGGAAGGAAGGAAGGAAGGGAGGAAGGAAAGAAGGAAGGGAGGAAGGGAGGAAGGAAGAAAGAAAGGAAGGGTGTCTTGAAGGAGAAACAGGCAATGTTTCAGAACTGCAGATATCCTCCTCTCCCCTTTGTTTTTCACTCTATTTAATTTCTGGAGTTATCTAGATAGAAGTATGAAAAAAAGGCAGCACTGGTGGTACTTAGTAAAAGGTACCAGAGGCTTAAAAATCCAGAAGGTCATAGAATCATAGAATAGTTTGGGTTGGAAGGGACCTTTAAAGGTTGTCTAGTCCAACCCCACTGCAATAAGCAGGGACATCTCCATTTAAGGTCAGGTTGGATGGGGCTCTGAGCAACCTGATCTAGTTGATGATGTCCCTGCTCACTGCAGGGGCGTTGGACTAGATGACCTCTAAAGGTCCCTTCCAACCCAAAGCATTCTATGATTCTATGATTCTATGATCTTCAACTAGATCAGGTTGCTCAGAGCCCTTTCCAACCTGACCTTAAAGGTTTCCAGGAACAGGGCATCTACCACCTCGCTGGGCAACCTGTTCCAGTGTTTTACCACCCTCATTGTAAAAAATTTTTTCCTTATATCTAGTCTAAATCTACCCTCTTTTAGTTACCCCTTGTCCTACTGCAACAGGCCCTGCTGAAAAGTTTGTCCCCATCTTTCTTATAAGCCCCCTTTAAGTACTGGAAGGTCACAATAAGCTCTCCCAGAGCCTTCTCTTCTCCAGGCTGAACAACCCCAACTCTCTTAGCCTTTTCTCATAGGAGAGGTGCTCCAGCCCTCAGATCATTTTCATGGCCCTCTTCTGGACCCGCTCCAACAGCTCCATGTCCTTCTTGTGCTGAGGGCTCCAGAGCTGGACGCAGTACTCCAGGTGGGGTCTCACCAGAGCCGAGTAGAGGGGCAGAATCACCTCCCTTGACCTGCTGGCAACACTTGTTTTGATGCAGCCCAGGATACAGTTAGCATTCTGGGCTGCAAGCGCACATTGCTGGCTCATGTCCAGCTTTTCATCCACCAGTATCCCAAAGTCCTTCTCCACAGGGCTGCTCTCAATTCCTTCATCCCCCAGCCTGTCTTGATACCAGGGGTTGCACCAACCCAGGTGCAGGACCTTGCACTTGGCCTTGTTGACCCTCATGAGGTTCACTTCTTGAGCTTGTACACATTCCTCTGGATGGCATCCCATCCCTCAGGAATGTCAACCGCACCACTCAGGGTCCTGCGGCCTCTGGGTCTTCTCTATTTCCTTTAAAAAGAATTTAATAGTCTTGCAATTCAAACATATGAAAGAGTATATCCTGTCAAGTTTACTCTTTCTGTGAAGCATGTAAATGCCTAAAACACCTTACAAATAAACAGTTTGTGTTTTCAAGGTCTGCTCTGTGTTGAAACATCTGAACAGATAGCATAATTCAGCAAACAACATGCTGAGTTGCTTTTTAAGATTTAGAGCCTACCCAAGGAATGCTGATACTATCTTTAAACAGAATCTCCATTTCTGTCAGTATTTCATGTATGGGGTCATGATACGAAATATGTACTGAGGCTCTTTGCCAAGGCTGGTAAACCTATAGTTTACCAGCATAGCTCTTATTTTGCTGTAGGAAAGTTGACTCAGTGATTTCACTGTTTAAGATGTCAACATGGGAAACCCTAAGAAGTGGGTCTAAATACTTTTCCCTGTTTGTGTTTTATGCTTCACCAGAGCTGTGCAGAGCCTATGTTTGTTTTCTTTGGTTTGCAGTTACTTGTGTCACATACTAAGTAGTGACAGGAGAGGACTCCATGTTTGCAAAAATAAAACCAACCACTCCCAAGTTTTTTATTAAGAGAGCAATTTACAGAGACAGTGGCATGGCAGCTACTATTCAAAGGTGCGTACCACCTTCCTTTCCAGTCCCGTTCACACTCTGAGCACCTGCCACCTGAGTGCCCCTGTTTTTGCTGCTCTCAGCAATGTCTACATTTCCCCTTTAATGGCTCTTATGGCTACTTATTTTATGATGTTTGACAACTTGCTTATTCCCCTCTCAGTAACGAGACCCTGGAAGAAGCCGTGCTCCAGGCACCTTTACAGTCTTAATGCAAGTAGGGATAAGTTATTGTGTCTTACATGAAAAGTGTCAGGTCGCAATTTATATTAATTGATGGCAACATGTTTCTAAGGAAAAGTCTACACTGTCCAAAGGAAAGAAACTCATTTGGCAAGCAGGAGCTGCTATCTCTTCTTCTACAGCTAAGCTTCCCCAGATTATAGGACTTCCTTTTACCTACCCATGGAGGAAGGTTTCTTTAAAAGGCCTTATATGAAAAACTGTTCTTAATCAGGTGGAACTGGCTTAATGGAAAGTCTCTTTCCCAGTGGTGATTAGTTTACCATGACACCAAAGTAATCTGTACAGCAAATTTGAAAGGTGGAAGACACACCTGTTGACATTTGCCCAAAGGAATTTAAGAGCTGCCTGTGCTTCCAGAGAGATGTTGAGAAGGTTTTCTTCACAAACAAAACCGAGTAACTACCAAAGGTCACTTTGCAGTCTAGGATGGGAATGGATTTATACTGGTAATCTGTAGACAGGCCTGATCAGATTGAAAACAGTAGTTATACTTCGTTGCCACAGTTTTAAAAGTTTTAATGAAATTTTTTTTTCAGCAGAAAATTAGTCTTTCTTTTTTTAACAAGCCTGGTAATTACACAATAGATTCAATGGTAAGTCAGTGAATTTTCAGGGCAAGGACCAAAGTTACAAAAACATGGAAACAAGTACTTTTAATCAGGTTTTTAATAGGGAAAAAGTAGTGTATCGCTTACTAATACAATAAAACTCTTACTATTTTTATAATCAAGTCTTTTTCATAAAGAAAATAATAGAATGAGAGAATAGATTGTCTCTCAAGTAAAGATAGTTTCCGACCCTAAATTCTTTAAGAAAAATAGTTAACAAGACAGATACCTTAGAGGGATAAAAGGTTACAGGGTCACATCACCCACCCGTTTGAGAGCAAAATCAGGCTGAAACTAAATTATTTTAGCATACATGAAAGGCAGATTGCCTTGTCTATTTTACACCTTTAAAATCAGTTAATTGGCCTGTGCTAGTAACACATCATTTATTCTGTGCAAGCCAAGGTCACAGGTACATACAATTTGTAGATATAATAAAGAATTTGCACTTTCACAATATCTTCAATCAGAGGATTTCCAAGTACCTTACAAGTAACTAATGTCTTTATTTCACCATGAAACCATGAACAAAGCTATTACTCTTCTTTGTTTGACAGGTGGAGAAATGAGATGACTTGGATAAAGCTCACCTCTTTGCATGGGCCACCACCCTCCACTTGCAAGCTTTGTGTGGACTCCCTGAACAGTAGCCAGCTGCACCCTCCTGCCCCAAGGCTAATCAGCACTCGGGATTTGGATGTAGTTCTCATATAACCTAGTCCGATGCTCTCATCTCCATCATGCTCTTTTTACCAGGTGGCATGTGGACTGACAGGTACATGCAGAGAGAAAGCAATGAGATAAATGTCATAGTTGTCAAGTGTCACCTAAGTAACTATAATTATGTGGCTTAGTCAAAACACATGGTAGAAGCTAAAATTTTGGCTCTCGGTTTGAAGAATATTGCAGAATAGTGTACACGATTCAGTGAGCAATAATATAAATTACTTTCAACTACATCTGAACACTAGGCAGCTTCAGATTTGCTCTTTGGGAACTGAAACCTTTGAGAAAATATTTACTTTGCAAATACAGTTAATTTACAATGTCAGACAAGGTGACTCTTTAACAACATGGCAAACACTAGAAATTCCAGTATAATCACAGCACCTCATTAAACATGAAAAATAACCTTTACACACAGGCATGTTTTGGGGTTGCCAGCAGTAGCAAAGGAAATGCTACAGCATCTGATGGGCTCAGTAAATAGCCCTGGGGATCCAGGGATTTAAAATGGAGAGGAACATCAGGCCTTGTGAAGGGTTGTGAAGAAAGCCATGAGGCTGGGAAAGATAGTAAGATGAAGAAGAGAGAAATAATTNCCATTTCAGAAATTTAAAAAGTTCTGTTTAATGACACAATGTTCTACCAGGATTAAGATATGTCCCTCATCATCAGCCTAAACAGGAATATCCTCATATGACTCTTCTTTTCCCAAAGATTCACTGGTCCCCCATAGCAATCCTGTCCCAACAGGAACAAAATATCAATTCCAAGTCTTCAGAAACACTGCAGAGTTTGCCATGATGAATAAGGAGGAAGCACAATT
>VYZW01031181.1:14772-25932 GCA_013401315.1 Balaeniceps rex | reverse complement strand
GGACAGGTATCCTGGGAAGAGTATAGGGACACTGCCTGGCTGTGGAGGGATGGGGTCAGGAAGGCCAAGGCATGGCTGGAGGTGAACTTGGCAAGGGACGCAAAGAATAAGAAGAAGGGTTTCTACAGGTATGTCAGNGGCTGTGGAGGGATGGGGTCAGGAAGGCCAAGGCATGGCTGGAGGTGAACTTGGCAAGGGACGCAAAGAATAAGAAGAAGGGTTTCTACAGGTATGTCAGCCAGAAAAGGAAGGTCAAAGAAAGCATACCCCCATGATGAGTAGGACTGGCAAACTGGTAACAATCAACAACTTCTTTGCCTCAGTCTTCACTGGCAACCTCTCTTCCCACACCTTTCAAGTGGATGGACTGCAAGACAGGACTGGGGAAGCAAAGTCCCTCCCACTGTAAGGGAAGATCAGATTTGTGATCACCTGAGGAACCTGAACATACATAAGTCTATGGGACCTGATGAGGTTCATCCCCGAGTCCTGAGGGCATTGGCTGATGTAGTTGCCAAGCCACTCCCCATGATAGTTGAAAAGTCATGGCAGTCAGGTGAAGTCCCTGGTGACTGGAAGAAGGGAAGCATTGCACCCATTTTTAAACAGGGTAGAAAGGAGAACCCTGGGAACTACTGACCTGTCAGCCTCACCTCTGTGCCTGGGAAGATCATGGAACAGATCTTCCTGGAAGCTATGCTAAGGCACGTGGAGGACAGGGAGGTGATTTGAGACAGCCAGCATGGTTTCACCAAGAGCAAGCCTTGCCTGACCAACCTAATGGCCTTCTATGATGGAGTGACTACATCAGTGGGCAAGGGAAGAGCTACGGATGCTGTCTATTTGGATTTTGTAAGGCCTTTGACACATTCCTCCACAACATCCTTCTCTCTAAATTGGAGAGATATGGATTTGATGGATGGACTGTTCGGTGGATAAGGAATTGGGTGGATGGTCACATCCAGAGGGTAGTGGTCAATAGCTCAACGTCCAGATGGAGATAGGTGACAAGTGCTGTCCCCTCAGGGGTTCGTACTGGGACCAGTGCTGTTTAATATCTTCATCAATGATGTAGACATTGATGGGATCAAGTGCACCCTCAGCAAGTTTGCAGATGACACCAAGCTGAGTGGTGCAGTTGACACGCCAGAAGGACGGGATGCCATCCAGAGGGACCTGGACAAGCTCGAGAAATGAGCCTGTGTGAACCTCATGAGGTTCAACAAGGCCAAGTGTAAGGTCCTTCACCTGGGTGGGGGCACCCCCTGCTATCAATACAGGCTGGGAGATGAGGGGATTGAGAGCAGCCCTGCAGAGAAGGACTTGGGGGTACTGATGGATGAAAAGCTGGACATGAGCCAACAGTGTGCGCTTGCAGCCCAGAAGGCCAACCGTATCCTGGGCTGCATCAAAAGAAGCGTGGCCAGCAGGTCGAGGGAGGTGATTCTGCCCCTCTAACTCTGCTCTGGTGAGACCCCACCATGAGTTCTGCATCCAGCTCTGGAGCCCTCAGCACAGGACCTGTTGGAGTGGGTCCAGAGGAGGGCCACAAAAATGATCTGAGGGCTGGAGCACCTCTCCTACGCAGAAAGGCTGAGAGGCATTTTTCAGCCTGCAGAAGAGAAGGCTGCAGGGAGACCTTATTGCAGCCTTTCAGTACTTGAAGGGGGCTTATAAGAAAGATGGGGACAAACTTTTTAGCAGGGCCTGTTGCGATGGGACAAGGGATAATGGTTTTAAAGCAAAAGAGGGTAGATTCAGACTAGATACAAGGAAGACATTCTTTACACTGAGGGTGGTGCAACATTGGAACAGGTTGCCCAGAGAGGTAGTGGAGGCCCCATCCCTGGAAACATTCAAGGCCAGGTTGGACGGGGCTGTGAGCAACCTGATCTAGTTGAAGATATCACTGCTTATTGCAGGGGGGGTTGGACTAGATGACTGTCCTGGTTTCAGCTAAGATAGAGTTAATTTTCTTCCTAGTAGCTGGCATAGTGCTGTGGTTTGGATTTAATATGAGAATAATGCTGATAACACTGATGTTTTAGTTGTTGCTAGGTAGCTTACCCTAGTCGATGACTTTTCAGGTTCCTGTGATCTGCCAAGTGCACAAGAAGCTGGGAGGGAGCACAGCCACGACAGCTGAGCCAAATAGGAGGAGTTGGCTGGGGGGCAGCGGTCGCTGCTTGGGGACTGGCTGGGCATCGTTCAGTGGGTGGTGAGCAATTTCATTGTGCATCACTTGTTTTGTATATTCGTTTATCATTATTATTTTTTTTCCTTCTTCTGCTGTCCTATTAAACTGCCTTTATCTCAACCCACGGGTTTTACTTTTTTTTTATTCTCTCCCCCATCCCACTGGGGTAGGGGGAGGGTAAGCGAGCGGCTGTGTGGTGCTTAGTTGCCAACTGGGGTTAAACCACAACAATGACCTTTAAAGGTCCCTTCCAACCCAAACTGTTCTATTCTATTTGTAAGCTTGAGTTGTTTCTGCAGTCATCTTAAGCAGTAATAAAAGATTTCTTTTCTGGCAAGATTTTTCTTCCTTTTCAAAGAAATACACTGAAAGAAGGCCATTTAAAATTTCAAGAAAGACGGTCTCTATTCTGATCTCTAGTATATTAAATTTAAACGAATTTTAATCCCTCGGACTTGGTATAATTATTTATGGTTTATTTTTCTGTAAAAGAAATCTAAATCTGAGCCCAAACTTCAAGAAGTTGCAACTTGTGAAGCCTATTGATCAAAAGATTATAGTTATTCCCTAAAGATTGTGGTTTTCAGTCAGGTCATGACATGTCATAAAACAACATCCAGGCAGATATTACCCTTTATACAAATTACTCTTTTGTTCCTTCCAAAGGGATCACTGATGACATTTAACAGTTGCAAGTGAATTTGATACTGTTCTTCTGCACAAAAATATTTAAAAGTTGCTAACATTTTGCTTGTAAATGGAAAAGGATGAAAAAGAAAAATAACACATAGCAAGCCTGATGCAACATGAGCATAGTGTTATGTCATCTTTTAAATGAGATCTATTCAGTTTTAAATATCTACAATAGTTCATAAATGTTTTTGTAGTTATTTTAGTTAACAGAATTTCCTAGGACCAAATATTTAACCAACCTTGTGTTTGTAGAACATTCTTTCCTGTGTATAAAGTAATCATTCAATGATACAGACATTCTGCATATGGCTGTAGGTACTTGGTAGCTGTTGAAAATTCAATCTGTATGTAAAGTCTTTTCTCAGTATTACATGTTGCTATGATCCCAGTCACATCAGTGCCACTATGGAGAACTTCTTGTAAGGTTCTGATGTAAGAACTACTCTAAAAAAACAGGGGAACTTCATGTACTTAAATGGATTTGCATCCATGCTAGGATTTTTGATACTTTTTACTTCAATATAGTGAATCCTTACCTGCAACTTTACTGTGTGAATTATTTTGAAAGAATCACTACTATTTATTACACATCTTGATACTCCAAGATGAAAGATGCTATAAAAATGAAAGGTATTATTATTATTATTATCATTCTGTAATTTAAGAACATGGAGTCCTTCATGCTTTAACTGACTCATATGTAAATTCCACATTCTTTGTCATTTAGCAATTATGCTATAAAATTAAAGGCTTGGAACTAATTTTTTCATTAGCATAAATGTTTTGATATGAATATTTTGCCAATACAATTAAGTTTAATACAAGAAATTAGAAACTAGAAATTATTAAGCGATTTTGTCAATCCATTCTTTGGGGAGTTTGAAATAGAGTTTGCCTGATGCATATTAGTTTCACATTACCATTATAAAAGTTTAAAGAAAGGTCATGATTAGTTTTGGACTATTACTGTTCTAGTTCTCAAAATCTTTTGGGAAGTGGATGGGCATATCTTTTAAGAAGTCACAAAAAGACAAAAAATGGAAATTAAATGTAATGTAGATACTAACTAACCCAAAATCACACTGAAAAACTCCTAGTAGAATTCATTACATGCCCCGAGTTTAATGTTTTTGAATAGTCTTGACAAGGGTGAGTAGCTCAGTGCTATTGTGGTGCCTAAATGTAAAGAGGATCTTGGAGTAGGTATTTCAATCATCTAGATCTCTTGAAGATCTTATCTGATGGGTAGGCTCTGACTATTCTCAGTATACAATGGCAAATGTATATAGCAGAAAGATACAAAATTTTAATGAAAAATAATTATCGACCACCTTATTATATACTAAAGTAGTTATCTGGAAGAGAATTTTAGGCATTCATCTACCTCTTCCATGTCCTGGGGCCCTTTTCTGGTCATCAGATGACAGAGAAAGGACACATGATACAGCTCAGTGATTAATGATACAGGATATTTCATTTCCTGTTCAAGATACGTGTTTGGCATTTTAGCCAATGATAATCTAAGGGAACATACCTAATATTTTTGAGAGACAAAAATCCAGATCTCTCTTCCTGAACATCTCTTGACTCTTTGCATTGGTTTGGAAACTCTTTATTCACCATAAATAAATTTGTGATTCCAAATTTATTGTAAAAGAAATGTAGGCACCTTATGACACCTGCAGAACTATCTGTTTGAGTATGCTCTCAAAGAACATTATCTCAATGAAAGGACTCTAAATTGCAGACTATGGAACAGAGCAAAACATTTCTACTGCCTACCTAGCTTCTGTCTACCTCAAAACTGCATAGGCAAAGCCTATGATAACCACATTAAAAATGAAACAAACCAAAACAAACAAAAAGCCAAAACCACAAAACAAAAACTCGGTGATGAAGATATAGTTCAATACTGCAAAGAGGAGAAAATATAAACTCCCAAAGGGATGATTAATCTCACAAAAAAAGCCAAAGAAGACTCCATGACTGGAAGTTAAAGTTAGGAAAATACATGTAGACTTACAGTAATAGCCGTTGTCAGTTAAAAATGGACTGCAAAAGGAAACATTAAGTATGTTATCCCTTTTAACATTTCTTTCAGGATCAAGTAACATTTTGAAATTTATCATTTACCAAAGTTATATGACCTGTTTATTTAATCTATCATATTTATGATCAGTTGTTTCTGTCATGTCTCTAAAATATATGTATACATAAACATTGCCAGCTGTAAGAAATTTCCAAAGTGCTCAAGAAAAGAGTTTGTGACTATGCATAGATTAGTATTACATCTTGACCCACTGCAGTAGAATTTGTTAATGATTACTCTACTGGAAACTACTGAAAAGATTTTTCTTAGAGGTTGGATACAGAATTTGTTAAGTTTCTTTGAAGGAATTTTTTATTCTCTGCAGAATGCACAAAGCTCTCTTGTAGCAGGGTTAAAATAATCTTTGCACTCTTCAGAAAATACAACTCACTTTATGAGGATTGTATGCTCTTGTCCTGAAGGACATATTCAGATCAGATGTGAATGTAATAATTTTGACTTTTTAAATATTACTAGTGCTTGAAGAACAGCTAAATTCCAAAGCTCAGCTGTGCACCTCAAACACATCGCCCTCCCACAAGCAGGTAAAATCCAAGATGTGCACCAACCATACACCACACACATGCCCGGATTTCCATAAACTCAATCTCATGGTCCAGACAGCTCACAAGAGACAAACTAAACATAGAGCCCTTTTCAGTTGTTCTCAGGCATGTACTTGCTATTACTGCAGATTCATAGCAGTAACAGTTTTGTTATTTATGCTGATATAAAAGCAGTTAGGAATTGTTAACAAGTTATTGGTCATCCATGTTGTCAAAACCAAGATGCATGTAGTGCAAGACTGATTTTACTAAATTTAACTAAATCTAACTAGATTTCTATTATCAGCATTTATAGCAAAACACAGATCTTAAAATGGTCAGGTGAACTGGACCTTTAGAGAGCTTATTTGTCTCTGTTAGCTGCAAAAGGATGTCAGACTGACAGTTCATGTACGGGCATCGATAATATTAGACATCTAAAGTTAAGCCCTCCCCAACAGGAAGGGAGATTTCAGGGTATTTCAGAAACTGAAAAATACATCTTACAGAGACATTTGAGAATCTTATTTATCTTATCAAAAAGAGGTCAAGAAGTAACTTAATGGACCTTTCCTAGTCACCTAGACATAGGATTTATGATATTAAAGATTACCTTAAACTATAAAAGCAGATCAAGAACCCCTAGTTGGAGGCTGAACGCATACCGCAATTATTTTTTTTTTTTTAAATAAGAGCAATTTTCAACAGAACAGGTTACCTGAGATGGGGGCGCATTCTCTCCATCCTTGAAGACTTTTAATTGAATCTAAAAAAAAAAGGTGGTACAGAGAATGAGAATCTCTGTAAACTGTATCACATGCAAGGCCAGTTGATGCTAGAAGTCCATTTTAACTTTAAAAACTATTAACATGTAATTAGCATCAGTTATTACACAGCCACTGCTGCGGAATAATCCCTTGGAATATACTTGTTTCTGCACTTGGATACTTCAAGCAGTCCATATACTTTCTGTGATTCTAATCTGACAGGTTTTCAAGCCTTAAAATGATATTCTGTTTTAAAACTTCTTTTTAAAGCCATCTTACAAGGTCTTCATTATATTGTTTTACTGTCATTAATAAAAAATCAAAACATTTTAATGGTATTTTATATGCTATTGAAAAGATAATTTTATCTGAAGAATTTGCTTGGTCTCTTCTTTGTATTAGCCACTCATGACATAAATGAAGACAGATATTTCACTGATGTGGCGGAATAAGAGCTCATTAATAATTAAGATACTTAGTTTCATAATTGCATAAACTATATACATAAGTACCACATAAGGAATTTGTTCTACCGCATAGGGTTGTAGAGAAACATGACATTAAAAACTAATTTTTCCCTCTGCTATGTTCTGCATATGCAAGTTCTAACTGCAGACCTCTTTATGTGTGTGCATTTATTTTTTCTGTTTATTTTCTTTTAATAGAAGTCCCTGAAAACTCTGGCTACTTTGTTCACTCATTTTTGACAAGCAGCTTTTGTTTGTTCCCCCTCCAGGCCCACATTCTCTGCTGTGATATGTCACTAGTGGTTGTGTTAATCATGCATCTCCACAACAAATAACGGTGTTCAGTTTTGGGCGCTCACTACAAGAAAGACATTGAGGTGCTGGAGCATGTCCAAAGAAGGGCAACAAAGCTGGTGAAGGGTCTAGAGCACAAGTCTTATGATGAGCAGCTGAGGGAACTGGGGTTGTTTAGCCTGGAGAAAAGGAGGCTCAGGGGAGATTTTATTACTCTCTACATCTACCAGAAAGGAGGTTGTAGCGAGGTGGGTGTCAGTCTCATTTCCAAAATAACAAGTGATAGGACAAGAGGGAATAGCCTCAAGATGCACCAGGGGAGGTTTAGATTGGATACTAGGAAAAATTTCTTCACAGAAGGGGTTGTCAAGCATTGGAACAGGCTGCCCAGGGAAGTGGTTGAGTCCCCATCTCTGGATGTATTTAAAAGACCTGTAGATGTGGTGCTTAGGGACACGGTTTAGTGGTGGACTTGGCAGTGTTAGGTTAACGGTTGGACTCGATGATCTTAAGGGTGTTTTCCAACCTAAACAATTCTATGATTCTAAGTGCTGTTAGAGAAGAGCAGGGAGTGATAGTTAAAATGTCTAATCAATTTAAAAACATGTTATTACACTATAACACTAAACAACATATAATTGCTGTAGCAGTATAGATGTGTTTAAGACCAGAGAGTGCATTCTAATCAAATTGCATATATAATGACGATTTATACAAATGACGTATATTCTGAAGCTTTTTACAAAGGCTCTGCCTATTCCTTTTTTGATAAGTTTTGTAATTAGAATGTGGCAAATTTTCTAAAGCTTAAAAGTTTTCAGTAATGTGTGGTGGAGGGAAAGGAAGACAGAGGAAAAGTAATATTCTGGGAAAGGCAAATAGAGGAGTATGCAGGAGGTTGTGCTTACATAGAAAGTGCAACCATGGATTGATTTCTTCTTGTTTTTTTTCTCTCGTTGCTGCGAGAAAGTTCCATTATGATTAGAAATTTTAGATTAGGAAAGACACGTGTCATATTACCCTCCATGAATTAAGAGAAAGTGGTTGTCCATCTCTTTTTGGAACTGGCAAACTGATATAGCTGCTTACAAAATCCTAATATTGGCACTGGAAATGCATATTACATTGATTTGCTGTAAAGCACTGCAAGGTAACACTAAACTTTTGAGTGGTCTCTGCAGTATATTTTCTTGTTTTGGGTGAATGGAACGTGTACAGCGGCTGTAGTAGTACATCACTAGAATTAGTTTCCTGGGATTAGCATAATGTTATTCTATGAATCCTCCTTTCCATTTTACTGCTTCTGTGTGGCTGTTTGTTTATAGAAAATCCTATCAATCACCTGGATTCATTAAAAGTCTGCCTAAACAGCCCAGTTCTGTATAATTTTCTTTACCATTATTTTTAAAACTGTGCATGGGAAACCAGAGTCTATGCAATTTTTTATTCAGTATAACACTCTCCTTTGAGAGGTAGACTAGATTTACATCAAGGTTGATTACGCCAAGATATGATCAAGCTGCTAAAAAAGTATGCAAAACCATCTACACTCTTCATTAAAAACAATCGTTTCAATACAGAAAAGTTGTTTGGTCTGGGATAGCAAGGAAAATGTTCTGCAAATGTTATTCTGGATAATGATATTCAGCCACTACCTAAAAACCCATTTCAACATAGAGGTTTGGAAACACTCTATAGAAACCTACTTCTGTAGATACAGATTTAAAAACAGCTTTGAAGCTTTTTTCCAGCAAAACCAGGTGTACTGGAGGGAAAGCTCGCCTTTATCTCACCTTCCTTTCTTTCCTCTGCCCATCATCCAAGTGATATTAGAAGTGTATTTAGATGAATACAGCTCCTATCTGCAGCATTGCATGTCTTTTAGTGACTTGCACTGAAAGTTACCTGCTTGTAGGAATTCAACTAACATAAAAGAGCCTTTAAATATTGAAGACATAATTAATTTTTTTTTTCACATTTAAACAGGAAAGGTGTTGTCCTTATGACTTTGTGGGGGAAATATTCCAAGTGTATGAGAGGGTGAAGCTATGACTTCACTGGATCCAATGGAAAAAAAATATTAAAGGGGGCCAAAATAACATCTTGACTATTTCATAGAGTCATAGAGTGGTTTCTTGGAATAATCTTTCTGAAAGCTTTTTAATTTTCACAGCTAGTTATGAGTTAGCTGTGTTTACCTTGGTATCAAAGTTACTTGTTTTCCACATATCTTCCATCCCTTGCTGTCTTTCCCACTTTACTTTTACAGTTTCAATATCTGGGTATGTATTTAGTCATGTTCTCCTACATATTATAAAAAGAAAGGCACTGAAGATAAACAACATGCATTTCCTCTGCATTGTGTAAATATTTAATTCCTTTGACATAACAGAAACCTCAATAAAATTTCAATTCCATGAACAAATTCAGAGGTTTTCCCCCTCAGAAAAAAATTATTTGAAGTAACCTTTATTGTAGCAATGAGAACTAGAAGAGGTTAATTAAACTATGTGAATTGGCCTCTGAGGATCAATATGAGGATAGGAGATGCATACTCATAAATCCTCTTTTTCTTCAAGAATTAGTGGAGGAAAAATATCTATCAGTAATGTAGTCTGAATAGAAAAGAAAAGTTTTGTCTTTTTCATGTTTTAGTTAACTCAATATATTTCAGTTTGTTTATTATTTTTATGTGTTTAGTCAAACCTTCAGTTTGTATAAATTAGTATGTCAAGCTTGTAGTATATTGGGGTATTTTTGTTCATCTCCATTTAACCTGTAGATGGCATCACTACTACATTTACAAACAGAACTATCAAAAACAGAGGTAATATCTGCTGTAAAGATGAAGTTTCTTAAAACACTTCAATACTGATCATAATGGATGAAATACATTAGAAACTGTGATTTACCTCGGTATTTCAGTGGCTTTTAGGTCATTCTGTGCACATTTTGTGAGCCATATACTGAGACATCTTTTGGAGTAGTTCCGTTAGAGGAGGGACATGATGTTAGATAAATCACGTAATGCTTAGTTTTCTTGGCTCTTGAGTATGTTGCCCCCGTTTCTTTGCCTTTCTTATCATTCATTACTCATATTGAGATAGCATCTCTGAGGCACAGCTTCCCTTTTATGTGTTGTACAAACACAGGAAAGAGAAGTTTCCCACTGCCTTGCTTTTATTCTTTGGGAAGTACTGAAGTGGAGACTGAGGAAGTAATTGATGAAAGGGTTTTACCCCTCCTGTCTGTTTTCTGGGTGATCAAGGCTCAGGGTCACACTCTCTTTGTGCCTCAGTTTCTGATGCTCACAAGTATTTCAAGCTGAAATCATACAAACTGGGCAGTGCTTTGCACCTGAAGCTTGTTTTCCTGACTTCATAATCAAAACAACCCATTGGAATTTCAGGAAAATACATACTAGATCTTAAGGCCTGAGGTCATAATTATGGTTATTGTCATTGGACAGTGTCAGAACATACTGTAAATAGTGTTGGGTGGAACTGTGGTCAGAACAGAAGAGTCAGTAACAGTTCTACCAGAATCCTATTTTGATAGGATTTCTGTCAACCTCTCTACTATATAGTTTAGGGCAGAATTTGTGATCAACAGCTTTCAAACATTTCCCGTATTCATTGCATTAATCTGCTTACCTCGTGTGCAAGAACAGCAGTTAAAAGGGCCTGTGGTAATAAAACCTATTTGAGATTTCATCAGTAATTCCTGCCATGATTTGTTGAGTTTCTATCAATCAAATGTATATAAATTCCAGAGAAATTTATTAAAATTTTAAATAGCTCAGTGATATTGTTTCTTGCTGCTGTGATTAAAAATACTGTCCACATTGGGTCAAACATCTAGTCAACACACTATTGCAGATATAACTGAAATTTCTTTGTCATTTTGGAAACAGTTTTATCTGACTTTGGATAAGGAGAAAATAAATGCAGGAAAAAAAAGGACAACTGGAAAGAGTATTCTGGAATACCAGTTATCCACTGATATTTATACTATATATATTTATACAAATACTTTGTATTTGATGCACAGGAAACAAAAATTGTATGAATTATTGTAACTTCCTTTCCCCTCCACTCTCTTTCCCTCC
>VYZW01031178.1:0-11364 GCA_013401315.1 Balaeniceps rex | reverse complement strand
AGGCCCTCGCTCAGCTGCCGCACGCCTCCGTCCCCCAGTACGTTGTTGCCCATGTGCGGCTCCGTCAGGCTGGGGCTGGTGGGGAGCACCGCAGCGGGAGCCCCGCAGCTCGCCTCCGTCAGGCGGCACTGGGTTGGCCTGCGTGGGTGACAGTGCCGTGGTTAAGCCGGGCTCGACCCCCCAGCAGCCACTTCTCTCTGAAAATCACCCGCTGCTTTTTGAGCCCAGCAATGTGGTCAGGCTGTTTAATTAATGCAGCTCAGGGGGAGCAACATGGGACAGCCGGGGCAGAGCAGCACACCCGGCCACCGCTGCCCTCACTCACACCCTAAAAGCATCTGCTGGGAACAGCCGCAGAGCAGGACTCACCAGCCCGACAACCTGCAGCCGGGTCCTGCTGGTGCCCCGCACAGCTCCCACACGCCGCTGTCCTCCAGGGGATTGTCACTCAGGTCCAGCTGCTCCAGGCTGGCCATGGTGCCCAGCGCGGCAGCGAGGTCCTTGCAGCCGGTGGCCATGAGGTTGCAGCAGCGCAACCTGCGGGAGAGATGGTGGTGAGGCTGCCGGCCCACCGGAGCTGCGGCCTTCTTCAGTCACCCCAGGTTGGAGGAGCCCTGGCCGGTGTCCCCTGCCTGAGCCCAGGCATGGAGGTGGCTCCTGCAGCGGCTCTGGGGACACTGTGCTGGAAAAGGGAGGGGAGCACCTCACTGCCCTCTCCCCACCCCTCTCCCAGAGCTGGTGCTCCCGTATCTGCTCTTCACTGGTGTTTGCTGCTGAGTTTCCATGTGCGGCATCCCTGGGTGCAGCGACGCTGAGAGCAGCTCCAAGGTGCTCCAGAGTGCAAAACACAACCCAGATCCGCAAACTCTAAGGGACAAAATGCCAAAGCGCAGCCGTGGGGCAGTACCCGGCAGCGATCCCACCGTGCCGGAGCATGGGAATGGAGGGGTAAGGTGACCGGACAGCGCCCGGTCAACCAGGGAGCAAAGGTCTGGGGGCAAACAATTAATATTGCTTGAATGGGTGAAACTAATCCACCTCGCTTTTGACGTTTAGGAGAGACTCCCTCTTTCAAATCTCATTGTCCAGGCTGAGTCTATACCGGGGAAATGAGGAAACACCCAAAAAAACACTTGAGGGGAAAATGCAGACAGCACTAAGGGACCATTCATTCCCTTCCCAGAAGCGGTCCGTGGGGTGAATCCCCTTCTGCAATTACGTGTCTCTGCACAGCGCGTGGCCAGCCCTACCCCTGCCTGGGCACGCAGGGACCCAAAACTACCCGCAGCTGCAGGGCAAGAGCCTGGGGAGGAGGTGCCTGGGGTGCACAGAGACACCCACAGACAAGCAAACAGCAGGGACGGTAGCAAAGACCTCTCCTCTAATGTCTCCATCTGGCCCAGGCACTGAAAATGAGTTCTCTCTCTTACTTTCCTAAAGTGTCCTAGCAGAGACTCATTCATTTAAAAACGTGGAACTAAATTACATTGACGGAAAAGGTAATAATAAGGGTCAGGCCCCTGCGACAAGTAGGTCTGCGATGCCTCAAGCGATCTTCGACAATGGCAGCATTGGTAAACGGGCCTTTCTCATGTCTTTTTCCTTTTTCCTCCCTCTTCCAGGCTCGCAAGGAGAAGAGACAAGTGGCCCTGCAGCCTCCCGGCGATGGCGACGTCCCTTACCGCAGCACCCGCAGCCGGCAGGCACGGCCTCGCAGCCCCTCGCACAGCAGCTTCACGCCGCCGTCCTGCAGCTCTTCATTCCCAGACAGGTCCAGCTCCGTCAGCGTGGGATTTGTTCTGAGAACGGAGGCCAGAGCCCTGCAGCAGGCACCTGTGAGCTGACACCGATCAAACCTGCAAGAGAGATGCAGAGAGGAGCCACGGGGCTCGGCACAGCTGCCCTGCGCCTGGACACCCCTCCCAACCCCTCGCTGCGATAGCCACCACTGATGATGCCCACAAGCCAGGCTGGTCTTCGCAGGTGGCCTCCCCGGAGCAGGAGAACAGCCCGTCCCGCCATGCAGCGAGCCGTGGTGGCACGTGGTCATCCTCCCCGGGCAGCGAGGGGACCCAGCCGGGCTGGCTGGGGTTTGCTTGTTTTCCCATTTCAGCCGGCAGAGAAGAGCAATCAATGTACCTTAACTTCTTTAATTTACAGCCTGATTTTTCCAAGGCTTGACAAAGCAGGTGGATGGGGGACTGCTGCCCCTCCTCTTGCCGGTTTTCCCTGAAAATAAAGGAGAGATGCATCTTATTCCTATTCCTACTACTACTCCTGTTCTATCCCTGTCCTGGTCTATCCCTATCCTAGTCTGTTCCTTTCCTATTCTGTTCCCATTCCTGTCCTATTCCTACCCTGTCCTTGTTCCTATCCTAGTCTTTTCCTGTTCTGTTCTATCTTGTCCTACTCTATCCTATCCCTATTCCTATCCCTATTCCTATTCCTATCCTATTCCTATCCTATTCTATCATATCCTATTCCTATCCTATCCTACCCCTAATCTATTCCTATTTCTATCCCCATTCCAACACTGCTCCTTGGCCACCAGCTGTGTCCCGAGGTCACACCCGTACCCCCTTGCCGATGTGCCCAGCGTGCCGTGGGCTCCTCTCTGGGGTCATCACAGCTCTTTGGGCTTTAAGGCATTTGCCGCTTTGTGGCTCGGGACCTTACGCACCGACACGGCTGCTTGGCCGGCTGTGGGCCCTCGCAGTCCTCGGGTTCGTCCCACAGAAAGGAGCAGTGCCCCAGGTCAAGTGACTCCAGCTTGGGGAAGTTTTCTACGCTGAAGGAAAGGACCATTTGATCGAAGTGGTTAAGGTTGAGCCCTCGCAGGTAGACCCCTGTGAAAGGATCCAAGGCAGTCGCTACGAAACGCTCGTCCTGGAGCTCATACAGACAGTGGCAGACCTCCAGCTCCCGGATGACCGCCGTCTCCTGCGTCAGAAGAGCAAGGGCTGATTTCTGGCTGTTCTGAAGCCATGCCAATAATTCCTGCGTAATCCTGGGTGCAATTTTACACCCCATCTTCTCCTCCAGCTCCCTCCTGTGTTTCTCGTTTAAGAGCCCGAAGAGGAACCGCACAGTTAGCATGAAGTAGTTCCTGGAGTTGCCATAGCTCTCCAGCAGCTCCTTCACGTCCCTGGTGGGACCGGTGGGGGGTTCCTGCGCCTCCCCGTCGTCTTCCAGCAGGTAGAAGAGCGCCGCAAAAAATTCCTGGAAGCTGAGGTGGATGAAGCTGTAGGTGCTGACGCAGAAGATGTCCTTCTGGAAGACGTGCTCGTTGAGGAGGAGCGGGAGGGCTTCTCGCTGGTCCAGCGCATACCCCTGCACCTCCTTCTCTTCGAAGAGGACCTTCTGCTTCCAGATGCCGTCGGCGGCCAGGCAGCACAGCCTCCTGAGCACCCCAGGC
Source organism: Balaeniceps rex (assembly GCA_013401315.1). Classification (NCBI taxonomy): domain Eukaryota; kingdom Metazoa; phylum Chordata; class Aves; order Pelecaniformes; family Balaenicipitidae; genus Balaeniceps; species Balaeniceps rex. Next base: position 7,949 of record VYZW01031178.1, on the reverse strand, counting down.
ATGCCTTGCTTCAGCTGGACGCTCAGCGACTGGAGCAGGGCGGAAAGGTAGAGGATGTAGATCTCCGTCGTCGTCTTCAGGCGCTGGGTGAGACCCCTGGTGCGGTCGAGCTGCTGCTTCATAACGGTGCAGACGATCCAGCAGACGATGGGCACCAGGCACATGGTGAAGAGCGTCTCGTTCCCTCTGACGAACTGAAAGACGATAGCCTCCTGCTCTGCGTTTTTGAAAAACCTGTGGAAATACTCCTTCCTCTCCGCCACCGAAAACCCCAGGATCTCGGCGTAGCGCTCGCACTGCAGGCACTTGCCCAGTTTCCGCAGGGCGGCCGGCCTCGTGGTGATGAGCAGGGAGCTCTCGGGCAGGAGCCTCCTGTGGAAGAGGCTGCTCAGGGTGATTTCCACTGGCCTCTTCTCCCAGGGCTGGGAGCACAGCTCGGCCGGGGGCTGGTCCAAGGAAAAGCGGAGCTCGTCGAAGCCATCGATCACGAACAGGAGCCTCTCCGGCTGCCCCAGCATCTCGGTGAGCGGCGGAGAGCTGCTGGGACAGCACCGGATGATGAGGTCGGCCATGCTGGCCTGGCTGGTGAGGAGGTGGTCCTCCCGGCAGTGGATGTAGAAGACATAGTCAAACTCTGCAAACACCTTGTCGGATGCCCAGTCCAGCATGATCTTCCTGGCTGTCATCGTCTTGCCTACGCCTGCGGCTCCCAGGAGCACAACCTCCTTGGGGGGCCAGCCATCGGGGCCAGGCTTGAAGAGGTCGCTGACAGCAATGGAGGAACTGGCTTGCTCCTTCATGATCTCCACGTGCCTCCGTCCCGTGGCCACGATCTCGTGCTCCTGCTCCTCTTCGTCGCGGTGCTTGTTGACGATCACCAGCTTCAAGTACCTGGTGTTCAGGCTTACAGCATCGCCCAGCCGGGCGTTTTGGTCCTTCGTGCAGCTGTACCTCTGGCATATGGCTCTTTTGTAATTCCTCTGGTAATCTGGAAAGGGTGGGAGGCCACCTCACATGTCTGCGGACCGCAGGGCGAGCAGCAGCAGAGCCCCCCGCGCTTCTCCCCCCCGGCACCTACCTGGTGGTGATGAACCCAGCAGAGGAGCAGGCTCCAGGGCTGGAAGAGAAAGGGGTGTTAGCGGGCAACATCGCTGAGCCCCTGACACCCCCAAATCCTCCTCCATCTCCCCCTCCCTCGAGGAGCCCCCCTCACCCTGCCACGGGGACCCCCAACCCACCGCCCTTCCCGTAGCATCCTCCTGGCCCCAAACACAGGCTCTTGCAGACATGGCCCCCAGGACACAGTGCCCAGGACCCCCAACCCACCGCCCTTCCCGTAGCATCCTCCTGGCCCCAAACACAGGCTCTTGCAGACACAGCCCCCGGGACACGGTGCCTGGGACCCCACGGGATGCTGCACTCGCTGGGGAGCCGCTCAGCCTTCCCACCTCCCTCTCTGCGTTCCCGGAGCCAGGTGGCAACATCGCGGGCCGGGATGCGCTCCAAGACATCTATCGCCACATCCAGGACGGCCTCCTTGCCGTAGAAATCCAGCATGAGGTTCTTCGTATCCATTCTGTTAGCCTCGTCCAGCCTCCCCCAGGGAATGCTGCTCCTGCCCAACAGGTCTTCGTGCCCCACAATTGCCTGAAATCTTCTAAAATTCTTCTTGGAGAGGTGTTCCAGGGCCCGGAGCAGCAGCGCCCCAGCGGTGCCCTGGGGGCTGCCCCTGCTCGGGGTGCAGTCCCTGCTGCTGTGCCCCGCCATGGGGAAAGCCCCGATGCCCGGCTAACGCACGCCCTGTGCCTGTGATGGGGGGACAAGGTTTGGGGGAACCATCCTGCAAGGAGCCTCCCCGGCCCCGTAGCCCAGCCCCATCCTGGTTGTGCTGTCCCTGCCCTGGGGGAGCTGTGCCCCCCGCTGCCCCCAGCCTCGCCCTCCCTGCTCTGCCCTCCGGGGGCCGGGGGTGCGGGCTGGCTGCCCCCAGCCAGGCCCCATCGTCCTGCCTGCTGTACCCCTGCCTGCTCCCCAGCCCAAACCGTCCCCTCCATCATGAGCACGACAAGCAGCGGGGCAGCGCTCCGGGGGCTTGCCACCAAAGCCTCTCTAGAGCCATGTCCCACCACGAGAGCGGTGTCCCTGCGGGAGGGCTATGTCCCCACCAGCAAAGCCGTAGGCTACCAGGAAAGCAATGTCCCCACCAGCAGAGCTGTAGCCCTCCGTGAGAGCCATATCCCACCAGGAAAGCGGCGTCCCCACCAGCAGAGCCGTATCCCCACCAGCAGAGTGATGGCCCCACCAGGAGAGCAGTGGACCTACCAGGAGAGCAGTGTCCCCACCCAAAGAGCGATGTCCTCACCAGGAGCGTGCCATTCTCACCCATAGAGCCACGTCCCCACCAGGAGGGCAGCGTCCCTACCAGGAGATCAGTGTCCTCACCGGGAGAACCATATGCCCACAAGGACGTCCATGTCCCCACCAGGGTCACAGCCAGGCAGCTGGCCCTGCTCTGGAGCAAGGCTGCTTCAGCCTGAGAGGGACCCGCCGTGCAGTGTCACCACGCCGGACGGGTTTGCAGGGATGGCTGGAGGCTTCTGTCGTACCAGCAAAACCGAGCCGGTGAGCTGCACCTATTTCCCGTACGGGCAGAGTTTCACTTTCAAAGCATGCTGCTGTTTCCTTCCCTCTCAGGTCAAGGTTCTCACACTTCATGGCCTCTCTGCACCTCATTTATTTTCCCCTTTTCTTCTCTTTTCTTCCTAGCGCCAGCTCCTTCCTTCTCGTGCTGCAGCGGAGGCTCGTGCTGAAGGCACGGAGATCTCGGTGCCCGGCTGCGGTGGCTCGGCTGCTGGCAAGTCCTGCTCAGCTTGGGGCACGCCGGTGAGCCGAAACAGCCGAGGCTGGGCCAGGTGGAGGGTAGGTGGTGGCTTTTGCCACTTCTCCTTGAAATTCATCCTGCCATGGAGCCGAACGTCAGTTCTGGTGTCCCACCTCCAGGGAAGGGTCCGGTCCGCTGGCCCATCGCTAGCTTTATCAGATGGTGGAGGTGGCTCCGCTCTCCCCCGGGGACTTAAACAGGCAGCGAGGTCCTGCGGTGGGAATGGGTCGCATCACGGGCATTTTGGTCAAGCAAAAACCTTCAAAAACTCAGGCTGCCATGTGGGTAACAGACCTAAAATCTAGCGGGATCTGCCAGAGCTGCTGCTAGGGGAAGGGGCAGGCTAAGGGGCAGCCCTGAAGGCGAAATTCAGGCAGAATCTGGGCTGCACCCCCCCCCCCCAGCCATTTGCACGCTGCTGGCAACGAAAACGTGCCGTAAGCAAACAGCCATGAGCGGCTTCGTCGGCACACGGCCCGTCTGCAGGGAGCCGGCAGGCAGGGCAGAACGCAAAAGCCTCTCGGGCCCCACAGGGAGGGCACGGGTGGACGGGCGGGTGGGGGCGAGGTGGCCGAGCCCCCCCAGGAAACACTGCTGCGGCCCCGAGTGAGGCATGGGCAGGAGCACGCAGGTGCAAAGCAAAAAAAAACCCAACCTCTTCTGAGGCTGCAACTGCAGAAATGCCTCTGAAGTGACTTCGCAGGAGATAACGTGTCGGGTGCGAAAAGAAACCGAGAGCAGGCGCTGCCCCACCTCCGGCTCCTGCCTGCGCAGGGCGCTGGCGTTAGAGCGTTTGCAGAGGAGAACCGGAGCATCCCCGAGGGACGGCTCCAGCCACCCCTCCTGCAGCCCCGTTCCGTGCACGCAAAGACAAAGCCCACAAGGGCAAAACCGAAGCATTTCAAGGCTGTAACACCCCACCGTGGCATGGACGCGCCCCGCTCAACTCCGAAAGCCGCTTCGGGTTTGGGTTTTCTGCCACCAGCTCGTAATTACGAAGAGCATTAGCCAAAGGAAAAATGTATCTTGGATGGAGAAAGACCCGAGCAGAAGTCAAACAAAGCCCTGCTGCTGCCAGGACCCCGGCACACTCCCACTTCCCTGAGTCTTACCCATCTTACAGCGACGGCATTCAGACTACATTAAATTAGCGCAAACACATTGATGTTTTTTTAAGGAAAAAAGTTAAGGACTGGTCTAAGGTATCAAGCGTGATGCTGGGGAACTGAAAGCCAGTCCTGCTCGATGCTGATTTTATTGCTCAGGTATCGGCGCAGAAGCTGGACGCATGGTGGGCGCGGCGAGGTTTCGCAGGGCGGACGGGCACTCGCCCTGCTTTGTGGTCTGCCCAGCAGCGCCAGCGAGGGACTTTGACCCCAGCCCTGGGCCGGCAGCAGCGCCCGACGCTGGACGCGGGGCCGCGCGGTGCTCCGCCGGCTGCTCGGCGCGGCGGCAGCCCGTGGCTCTCACCGGCTGCCCTTCCTGTGAACTTCCTGCCCCACCAGGGGAAACTCAGGGCTGTGGTTTGACGGGTGCCGCTCGCACCGGCACGGGGATGGGGCCTCGCCAGCAGCCTGAAATGAAACTGCTTCATCGCCTGCTGCAACCCCAGCCCTCCGCCGTGCCGTCAGCCAGCCTCAGCCCTCCGGCAAAAGCCGGTGGCTGGTGAAACCCATGGGCACATTCGGCAACGGGAGCCAGGAGAGGACTCGTGAGGCACCCAAGCCCTCCGCCGCCGGCTCTCCCCGTTGCTCCTCGGCACAGGACGCTGGCCACCAGCATCACCTGCAGCCCCATTTCGTGCACTGGTGCTGGCAGTGGAGGCAGATACGCTAAACCTTTTTTTTTTTGAGGGGCCAGAGGCACTGCCCCGGACATCACCGCAGCCAATCCCCCTGGCCAGGGGCTGCGAGAGCCCGCGCCGGGGGCCAGGAGGATGCTGCGGGGAACGTGGGCCGTGTGCCCTGCTGCCGTTTCAGGCTGCGCTGCTGCCGACGTGCCGAGGAGGCTGGGCGAGCTCCTGTTTGTGACCGACAGCTTTGACCACCCCTCAAAGGAAGAGATGTGACCATTCCTCTCCTTTCCTCCTCCTCTCCGAAGCTTGAATGCACACAGATTAAACAAAGGGAGCTATCAGATGCTGCCTGCCCTGAAAGAGACAGAGCCCTAAGTGTAAGGCAGGTTTATCGAGCCAGGCTCCTTGGAGCCATCCCAGGCTCCTGGGGACCAGGGTGAGCCCAGCTGGCCGCTGCGGGCAAGCGGGGCCAAGCCTTGGAGAGCCGGCTGCGGGAGGGGGCTGCCTCACTGCCAACGCCTCCCCCACAAAGGGGAGGGGGGAGAAGAATTGAAAAGGGGGGCTGGAAGCAAGCTTGGAGCGATCATCCGAAAAGCCAGCGCTCTCCCGCCTGTGGTTTTGTCCCAGAAACGCTCTTTCGACGGGGCTGGGCTCTTGCAGGGGGGGCTCCGTGGGCGAGCTGGGCAGCCCAGGCTCCTTCCCGCCCCAAAGGCGAGCATCCAAACCTCGGCTCCGGGAGCATCCTTCAGGGATGGTGCGACCACAGCGGGCTTTGTGCGGGGGCCGCGAGCCGAGCTCTGCTGTGCCGCTTGGCCACGAGGGCCGTTGCGAACAAGCCCCGGTTGGGGTAATTTGCTAGTTTATTTGCTGCCAACGTAGCCCGAAAGGCTGGGGGGTGGAAAAAATTCGGCGGTAATAGATGCTGGGAAGCGATCTGCAGGCAGGCTTGGGTCTTATCTCTAATTATGTGTCTGTCTGAGCTGCAGCTGGCTCCTGGCATGTCTGGGTGTATTCGGCTCCCGGAGTTTCCCTTGAAGCCTGCTAGGAGCCCGGGCTTCGAGCAGCGCCAATTAATACCCACTGCGGGGAGAGGCGGCCACACGCCGTCTGGCTGCTAGCCACCATGGCCAGGAGGAGCCCTCCCGTGGGACGTGGGGAGCAAACAGACCCCGGGCGATGCTGCTGAAATACCGGGATGGGGCCAGCGGTTTCAGCTGGGGAAAGGAGCGGCTCCATGAAAACAGCAGGAGAAAATTAAAGCAAGGAAATCCCCCACCCCAAATACAGGCAGGCTGGGTTTTGAAAGTGCCTCATTCCCAAAAATTCCATAGCCATGGTGTTGCAATGTTTCCAGAGCAAAACATGGGCATCCTTGTGACCCAAAAGGGCCCTTTTCATGCTAAAAAGCCGGCCACAGGGAGGAGGGCAGCTTGCTAAAAGCCGCTTCATCCCCTCCCCATCCAAAAGGAAAAGGGAAACAGAATTTTTCGGCTCGCACGGAGCAAAACAATCAGTGTCAACCTGAGGCATTTTCCAGGTCTGCGAGCAGGGGAAAAAAAAAAAAAAAAACACGTTTCAGCTTATAGCAGGCTGGAGGGGGCTGTGTGTGCCGGGTGAGGGTAGGCTTTTAAATGGAAATGCAGCCGTCCCTGCTGCAGCCACCACCGCTGCACCCCCCCGGCCAGCGGGTCCCTGCGGCCTGGGTGCATCGGGGTGAAAACAGCCGGGTGACGTCGCTCCCGGTTTGATCCGGGCTGCCTTATTTTTCCCCTCTGCCAATATGTAATTTGTTTCTGTTTTCAGAGCCCGGGAAACCCTGATTCCCCCCATCTCACGGGGGATGCTTCCCGGGGCCCGGGGGCGCGGGGAGGGCTGGGGACCAGCCAAGCCTGTGGCGGGGGGGAGGGTGCCACCCCTCTTCCCGCTCCGTCCCGCTCGAATGCCTCGGTCACTTGGGTGCGGGTCCCCGCTGGTCGGGGCGTCCCCGGGGCGGGGGCATTTCTACCCTCCGCCGTCTCCATCGCTCCGGCGGCTCCACATCCCGCTCTCCTGTTGCTCAGAGATGTGGAGGCAGTTGCTAAGAGACACCGAAACGTCAGTATCTGGCCCTCAAGGAAAAAAAANAGAAAAAAAAAAAAAAAAGAGACAGAGAAAGAGAGAGACAAGGGAGGAGGAGGAGGAGGAGGGGAGGAAGGAGGTGGGGAAAGACCTGCTCCCATTGCCAGGCTCGGCAGCAGCCTTGGCCACAGCTGTGGGAGCCGCTCTCCCAACTTGGTGGCCTCCAGGGCGANGGGGCGCCCCCCCGGAGCCCCCCGCCTCACCGCCCAGGCCCAGCGGCCGTGGGGAGCCGAGCCCCTGCTCATCCCCTGGCCAGCGTGAGTACCCCGGGGACCCCCGGCACCGCCGGAGGGATGGGGGGCCTGTGGGGAAGGGGGGTGGCTGGGGCGGCGGCAGTGTCCCCCCAACCCCGCCCGGTAGGATGGGGTGGTGGGGAGAGGATGGAGCCGAGGAGGGCACGGGCAAGGGAGGAAGGAGCAAAGATGGCCAGGCGGCGGGGGGCAAGAGCAGGCCGGGTGGCGGGGCCGCCAGCGCGGGGGATGCCGTGCCGGGGGGGGACCCCGGGCGGGTGCTGGGGAGGGGGTTATCCCTGCGGAAGCCGGACGGGGAGGGCGTCCCCGGCACCGGGCTGAGCCGCTGGCGGCAGGGGTCCGGCAGGGGGGCTGGGGAGCGGGCACCCACCGGCTCTGCCCACCGCTGGCCGGGTGAGCTGGCCAAGGCCAGCAAGGCTGGGGGGCTCTTTTTTGGCCAAAATCCCTGGGGTGGGCTTGGAGGACTGGGGTGGCCCCGGTGTGGGGGGCACGGGGAGGGTGCAGGTGCCCCGGGCTGCACGAGCCGCGGCCCCCCAGCAGGGCGTGTGGCTAGCACGGCTTTCTCCCGCCCCTCTTCCTCGCAGGGAGCCGAAAACGGCCCGACGCCGGCCCCACCGGCGCCCCGGGGCTCGCAGACCGCCGTGCCCCCGGGGGGGAATTTAGCGTGTCCCCCGAATGCCGCCGGGATGCCCGGAGCGTCGCTGTGCTAGCTCGGAGGTCGGCCCTGCTCCTGAACACCGCTGCCAGCAGCCCTCGGCGTGAGCGGGCGGGCGGCCCTTTCCCCGTGGTGGGATGGCCCCCGCCGCCCCGTGAGGGTCCGGGCCTCCACGCCGGCGCCTGCCGGGTGGGGGTTCGCCGCCGCCCCGCCATGCTGCTGGGCCCCTGGCTGGTGGCGGCAGCGGCGGCG
>VYZW01031177.1:7205-24535 GCA_013401315.1 Balaeniceps rex | reverse complement strand
AAAAAAAAAAAAAAAAAGGAAAAGAAAACTGCTACCTAGCTGCCATGGAAGGCAAGCAAAAAAAAAGGAACGGCTATGTGTCTGAGTATGGATATGTAAAAAAATATGAAGGAAACTCCTGGTCAATAATTTCAAAAGCTGTCAAAAAGACTGGGATTTTAAAATTCTGCATAATCAAGCTCAGAAGCAGAACAACACTTTATCTCAGGGTAACAGATTTATTCCCTTTGATGAAGGAAGCAGTGATGGATTTCTTTTTAGTTTCATTGCAACTTACAAAGTTACTTTCTTTTTGAAAAAGTATGACTAGATAGCCCTGATTTAAACTAATTTCAAAAAATGAAGTTTTTGAAAAATACAGTACTTACTTTCGGTGCCATGTAACCATCAATATTGGTACTTATCTTGATGGGAATAAGACATATGTCCATATGCTGACTCAGTGTAGGAAAACAATAATTATTTTAATGGCCACTGTTCTGAGTAAAGAACTGTCTTAAAACTGATCATATTCAATTCATTCAGCTTTCTGGCAAGTTCAGCCATTTTGCATTTGGCTCACATCATATTCTCATCAAGAAAACAACAATGCTGATGGTTACATGGTACAGAAAGTAAGAGCTGTGTCAAGCAAATGTGTTGTCAGATTTTGTCCACCAGAGGTAAAGTGAGGTCTGTCTTGTAGATCATTTGCTACATGGATGGACTGCTGATGAAAGGTTGCCTTAAGATCAGCCTTCTGGAGCATATAGGCTGGAATTCTCCAAAGTCCACATGAAAGACATGAAAATATCACTAAATACCAGGCTCATACTTTCTGAGACATCTGTTGGCCAGATCTTTCATCTCAGCTGGGATAGCCTGTTTGACATTGCACAATGCAACACAACACTACTGCCATCAATTGCCTCTGAATGTCTTTGGCAACGTACGGGAGCTGATATGAATACAAGAAAATACCAGTAATCATTCAGGTGAAATGATTACAATATACTATTGTGAGCAAGATAAAGACCCTTCCTCCAGCTCAATCACATGCAATCCGTTTTTCATGTGATATGGTGCCAAACTTGTACTAAAAATGTATCACTGCTCAATGCGCATAAATGAAGTAAACAGATCATCTTCGGCAAAGACTAGAATTTTCCCCATGCTGTTTTGCAGCCTCACCTTCCACAGAGCATTGGGTACACTGAGTTTATAATGAAGATATTAAACAGTAATTTAATGAAGACTGGTGCCTTATGACATTGCATTGTGATATTTGCAAATAGTTTAAATAGGTGCTTGCACACTAGTGATTTTGTAGAATGCTAGATAATACTGAATAAAATCATTATGACTGAAATCTACATAAAACTGGTATAAAAAAGTCCAAACAATGACTACACCACAAAATAGTGGACCATTCAAAAAACTTTTGGACAAGATTTAGTACATTTGTATTGGTTTGCAATAAGGAACGGTTTTTCTGCCCTTCTCTCTCATTTCACTCACCTTATCCAACAGTGAAATCTGCAGTACAAAATGGTGTCCAGATATTTTTCTCTTCCTTCACACCCTACCATATGGGATCTCTTAGCCCAGCAATATGTACTCCTCCCTACACACTTGTTTGAGGCCCAACAGATAGCCACTGATATGATGTGTCATTATTTGGCTCTGCTTCAGCACTTTGCTATAAAACACTGAGGCCAGAAAGGAGGGAATAGGAAGTATAGACTGTTCCAAGCTTCTGCTGTTTGTTTCTGCAGAAGTAGAAAGTCCATGTGATTTGGTATCACCCAACTGCAGAGAACAGAACAGCTAAAGACACATGGAACCAGGCAACCTAGTGCTGAGGATGGCTAGTCTGGGCTAGGCAGAACAGAGTATAAGGCAAGAATCATGGAAATTTTAGCAGAATACTAATATAAGTTTGCAGTAAGTATTCCTTGGTATCACATACAGTTAATAACGTGATACGGTTGTACCATATACCACTATTTCACACTCCAGTTCCAGCAGCCCCATTATAGTTAAGCCATACATTTCTCACAATCAAACTCTTCAGCACAGACAAGATATGTGCTTGAAAAAAAAAGAGGAAAAAAAAGGGAAGGAAAAAATATGACAGATATTGCAGGTTAATAATTCTAGTTACAGCCATCAATCTTGAACACTGAAATGCTCACTCACTGAACGGAAGTATATCCTTCATGGGCATATACATTGTAAATTTATCACATACATTGCTCTGTAGAAAACAGATGTTCTTATACTTTTCATCACAAGAAGCTAAGGGCTTGAGTAACTTTTCAGTCCCCAGTTCAGCCTGCTGAACCAATTAAAATGTCAGCTCATGGTTCTCCTGTCATGATCTGAACCTAAACACTTTCTCTGAGAATTGCTCCCTAAAACCATGTTTTACTTCTTTCCTAATAAACTCAATAACAATTTGAAAAAACAAGGAAGAAATGTGTGGCAACACCAGAGGGTGACACTGTGCAAGCTTCTCTGAAATGAGCTGGCCTTTTTTTCCTGCCTTCCCCACTCCTTCCTTTTCTCCCTGGCCTCAGGAGCACCTGTCCAAATGCAATTGCCTTGCTGACAGACAGATGAAACAAAACTGCCCATGTAGTTTTCAGTTTAGCAATTAAAAAAAAAAAATCACAGGATTATTTGGGCCGAATAGAGTGAAACAAGAACGGCTCAATTGAATTACAGTATATAAGACTCTGGCCTACTGGTTGAATAATTCAAAACAGGATATTTTCCTTCTTTAATATATGAACAGATACTTCCTTCCTGTGTGAAGAAATAAATCCTTCAACTTTCTGCTTTTTATTATTTTAGAAAGAAGCCAGGGATCAGAGAACATCAACTAATGAGACTGTTCTTTTTTGTATATATATTTCAAATTAAAATGAAAAAAATCCTAAAATTTGAGCCAGATCTCTCTGTTTACACACACATATTTCCTGTCTACCAAATGATTCCTGGGACTCCTGCCTCAAACATTTTGCATGCTCTTACAATAAGACAGTAATTCTGAAAATGTACCTTAAAATAGCTGCTGAAAGGGAGAAGAAAAAAAATATTACTCCAAGTCATCAAGTCATTGGTTATAATTTCATACAAAGCCCAACTATTTTCTAAGGGGAGGGAGGTGGCAAAAGAAGGCTGATACTCTGATGACCGAAGACTGATCAACTGTAAACTGCACTGCTCCAACAACATATTTGGTTTCATAACTCTCTTTGAGCCATACAAACGTGATCATAAATAGGATCTAATCCTGCCAGTAGCAGGGCTATCGCATCAATCTCCTTTGCAAAATTACAGTGGAATATTGACAAATGGCCCTTGCAAAGATGCAGCAGCTGAATAAGCACGTTCAGGGACAAGGGTTCATGAAAAAAAACCTCAGTCATATCCTCTAAGTAGGTCTCAAATGGCCACATTGCTATCAGTTTTCTTTGCTTTACCTGAAACCATTAAAAAAAAAGAAGCCAACAAATGTGAACAATTAGAGAAAACAGTGCTCCAGAAAAATATATAGGTAAGTCATCAAAGGCTGCCTTACTATGCATACTGAGTCTAGAACTTCCCATGTAGACTGTGTCTTTTGAGACTACAAAAGATAAAATTAAAGATTTTTTTCCTTGCTTACTGAATGACAATATTGATCCTGTAGACATTTTTATTTTTTACTTAAGTATTGCTAAAATCAGTTTTGAATGTGATGTTATTCCTCAAATTCCTTTGGAGCCTGCTTTTATTTCTTAGAACGGAAACTCCTCAGCCAATTTCGATCCTTTGAAACTGAAAGGACATTATTAACTCTATATAACTTGTAAAAATTACTAATAATAAGTTCTGGATTTTGTGCATCACAGACCTTCTAAGTGTGTTTTTTTCTGATTTAACTACACTTCTCTTCATAATTTACTACTGTATTCAGACTCATGATCTTTTTAGCACTTTACCTATAAGACAAAAGAAGAGCTAATAAGCTTGCTTCACCCCTGGTTTTGGGGGTGTTCTTTATACTGGAATACTACAACACTGAATCTCAGCTATATTTTCTATATTTTCAGCTAGATTATTGTTCTCATTCTACCANCATCTCAAAGAGCAGGAAGCAATTAATCCGTGACAAATACATTTAAATGAGCTATATATACCAAATGTTTCTTTATTTCTGGACATCCAATATGTTAATTCTAGCCCTGGTAGTCCTTTCAATTTCTTTGATTTCCAACACCTCCACGATTGCTTAAGAAGAATAATATTTACTTTTTACATGAAGTTTTTATGCTAATGACTGTGCTTACTTCAGAAAATGTGAAATCATCCACATTTATTTCTTCATAGTCATCCTCCACTTCATCACTTTTAACAGCTGCAAGAGCACTGGCCAGCTTCTTTCGCAAAAGAAAACCCTTCCAAAATGCCTAAACAAAAAATTTAAAGCATTTTACACAAAGCCATAGATCAAACCCAAATCCAGATTCTCTATGTTATCCCATTAGGAAGATAAAACATCTTGGGCCTTGGTTTAATAGTTCAATGATCTGTTTTTTGAACTTTATGTGACATTTAAAACTACAAGACAAATTAAATGCCAGCATATGTCTAAAGCTTAGAGTACTCAAGAGGCTCTCCACAAGTAAGCAGAAAGGAATCCTGAAACTCCCTCAACTACAAGCCTGGGTCAACTAATTAATTATTTGACAATTCCTTCAGGGACTATTATAAACTAAAAGGAAAGGCTACATAAGAAAAAGCTGAGTGTCAACTTTCAAATTACTGAGAATAAAAATACACTTGTACTAAATGTCTTATAGTTTACAAGTAGCAATTCTTGGAGACATCTCATGCAATTGACCTAGGTCAGATACTCTTTCTTAACTGTCTAAGATCTTTATTTTAAAAAAAATATTACCAGTAGGCATAATCATATCTAAGAAAAAGGAACACATTAGGAATTAAGTGCTAGAAAAAGAGGAAGGGTGTTAGGAACACATGCCAAGCCATAGAATCAGATCCAGGAAAACACTTCAGAGATCAAAATTACATAGATGGAATTAAGAAAACTAAATTTAGGATAGCAATTTTCCCCAAAATCAGTGTTTGACATCATTAGAGTTCAAGATGCCCTAACCATTTAAAACACCATGCAAAAAATTTCCACTGTCCTGAAAGATGTAGTCTTGTCCACATTTAATGGCTTTGCAATGAAGGCACTAAAATAGGAAGGGTAAATCTCATATTCTGGCTTAACGTTTAGTTTATTAATTTTTAGGAAATGATTGTCTAACTGCATAAACTATTGAAAATGTTACTGGTTTTACACACACAACTCCTGATTGTTATAAAAATGATTAAATGTATTAGAACGGCTTTCTTATAATTTCATTGTTGTTATTTTCCTACAGATCTTCATAACCATCCAGATAAAATATTCTGTTATTACTGAGTGATCAAAGAACAAATATATTTCATTCAACAAATAAAATTAGTTTTTACAAACACAAAGGTGAAAAGCAATCCTAATGGTATATGCAGAAGGATAAACTGTTAGGCAGCTGTTAACACAGATCTATGGAAGCACCAGGTCAGTGCTCAGTCATGATCAAAAAGAAAAAGTATATGTTAGTAGTTTTTAAGAAACAAGATGAAAACTGTCTTACTGAACAAATTCATGATATATCTGCCTATGGAATTCAGTTCTAGTCACTTCTTCAAAAAAGGTTATAATAGAATGAGGTAAAGGTTCAGAGAGGGACAAAAAAATAAAAAGAAGTACAGAGTAATGTGAAAAGAACTCAATGGACTAAATTTTTCTTTACAAAAGAGTGAATATAAGGATGGGTATAAGAGAGATCTAAAAATCCATAAAATGCCCAGAAGATAAATAGTGAAAGACTCTGTATTTTCATACTAACTTTGGAAGGAAGCACATTTTAATCACTATATACATTTGTGAAACTCATCACTTTATAGTAGAGACCAAATATGTAAGTAAGTTAAAAAATGGATTAAATAAGTTTATGGAGAAACAAATTTTAGCTCAACTTCCCAGATAACTGACTGCTGCACTTGTCCTGTTTCTTATTATGACCATTTACTAAACGTTTTGCTACTGCCCATTTGTTGAATAGATACTAATGAATTACTTGGATTTTCAGTCTGAAAATGGAACTTAGGCTCCTAAATCACTTTGGCACTGTTGATATTTTTATAGAAGACTTACAATATTGAATGTTTTTAAGTTAACTTGAAATCTGAAATCCATACAGGGTCCATTTGCTTAAAATGTAGAAAACCCTATGAACCCTGGCAACTTGGCAGGTAAATACTATGTCTGGTTAGCAAACTAAACAGAGCCAAGGCATGGACTTCAATTCTTGCACATAGTAATCCACTCTGTTCAGCTGTTAGCTCAGTATCTACCATAGGACAGCCTAGGCCATGGTCTGTTCCCAACGGCAGTATGGATGAGGCAATCCTGGTTTTGGGAGATGGGGAGAGAAGGAAAGAGATGGATAGGTAGGATAGAAGAAATGGGAAGAGTAGTTAGTTGTATAGATATCAGACATGATGTACCAGTTACACAGCATCTGTCAGTTTAATAGCACAGACACCCCAGCAAGAACATGGGCACAATATGTCTTCAACGTAATATTAGAATTAAATCAAGCAAAACTAATTCAGAGAAATACTTGGTGAAAAAAGGGAAAATATTTTTATGCTTCTATAAAACTTTTTGTAAAGAAGGCTCTCTTTTAGAAACATCAAGGTTATGCTGATTAAATTTAAAAAATGTTTAATTATGAAACTATTAATAAAATCATAAACAAAAATAGAGAGAAGATGACAAGTACACAAAAGTAGTAAGATTTTTTCTTATTAAATTTGCAAAAAAAATAAAGAGAATACCATAAACCAACCTGGATTAGTGTGGCAGCTTCATGCTTCTGTCTCAAAGCTTCTATAAACTGATGATTTTCTGTTTTGGTGCAGTCAGTTTTCCTCCTGGCATGGTACTGCCGCCAAAGGGACTGGATCACCGATGCTGCCATATGTAGCCTCATAGAGAAATAAATACCTTTAGGAATGACATAGCCTCACCAGTACAACTGTATTATCACAGCTGCCAAACTATAACCATAAAACATAGCACTATGCATTGAGACAAATGGAAGGCTCTGCCATTAAACTGTAAAAAAATTACAATCCAGATGTGACATGTGTGTTCAGAAGCACTGGAGGATATTCACATCACATCACTTTGGAAATCCAGTTATCTAAGAGGACTAATCTCTGTTGGGCCCTGTTCCCAGTATATTCACTGGAGAGGAAGAGTCTCCTCAAAGGAAGGATTAGGAGCAGAAGTGGTTTAACAATGACCAAATAAACTATTGGAGGGGTCCACTTAACTCCACTGTCCATATAAAGAAAGAAAAACAACACTAAAGAGAGCTAAATGCTGAAAACTGCATGAGACAAATATCACCAATGGAGCAGACATGAAATTGCACTTTGTCAGTTTTTTCTCTTTTGCCTACTTTTACCCTTCAATTAACACTACTGACCACTGGTTATATGTGTACATTTCCTAATTTGCTCATTGTTTAACAAGCACTGATTACAGACTATTTAGATTTATTCAGTGATCGAGCTTTCTAAATATATGTTCAATTAATTTATACTGATGGAGAAAAAAGTTTAATGCCAGGTCTGCATTACGATTTTACTTTCTTGGAATCTTTTTCTCCACAAAACTCTCATTTCAATTGGACAGTGGGTTTAAGAAAAGACATCTAAATTTCCCCCAGTCTTTACATATTTTCTTTCCTTGTGCAGTGCATCTATTTAAATAGAGGAGTACTTTTCAGCAAAAAAGCACACTTCAGAGGTTAAGCCAGAATTTTTTTTCCTAAAAGGTGTTTATTAAGTTTACCAACCCCAAAACATGGTTTATTTATAAGCTTTGCATCTATAAAAAGCAGTAGCTGAGTTAAAAAACAAACAAATCCCCCCCCAATCGTTTGTATTCTGCGTTGAAGAGAACTGTCCACCAACACACTTATAGAATGCATTTAAAACATTAACTAAAAACTCTAAATGAACTATTTCTAAAAGATTTTTCTGAAGCATTCATCTTCCATAATAGACTACTGTACTTTTACTTTCAACTTCCTTAGAGGCAATGATGAATTCTATGATGTTCTTGAATAATAAATTTTATGACAAATTATTACTGTGTTAAGTACCTACTAAGCACTACTGCCCATTTACTGTAAGTCTAAACAGCATGAAGAAGCATACCTTCCATGCTTGCTCTTCATAGTGTTCTCAAGACATGTATTTTTGAAACTGAATTCTTACAAAATCGTAACTGAATTTTTGTATCTTTAGGGCAAAAATTTCAGCTTCTGTTTTCCCTGACTGTACATCCAGAACCATACAAACGAGCAGCAAATGCATTCCAAAGAGGTAAGAAACCAGTCTGTTTCATGCAGGAGAATATTTGGGGCCACAGAACAAGCTGAACTGGCCCTTCACCCCTGCCTCTACTTTTAAGAAGCAGGTTGAGGCATGTTGGAGGAGTACCAAGGGCAGGGCAGGCTGTTAGCTCTTCAGTCATCACAACAGCAGGAGACTGGCCTAAGGTCAAGGGAGTAGGATGGTAGATTTAAGCAACTTCTCCCTCTTGCCTTCTAAATGATACTGACTGTAAACTCGACACAGATGAATCTTGAATGTCTAATGAATAGTATAGCAAAAAGGCCTTACACTAGTTTGTAGTTTAAACTGCCCCAAAATTCCTGCAAACCATCCAGCATTTTCATCCCTAACATCGTATCTATCGTTGAATTGGTTTCATAAATTTATTGCAAAAAAAGAAGGAAAAGGTAGGAGATGAAGGGAAAGTTTTCAAATTCTCTTACTATACAGTATTTTAAAATTATTTTAAGTATATACTTATCTATATTCTAATATATCAGCTGACAGAATACCACAAAGGATTGTTGTTAACATGGAAGTCTAGTGCGCATTACCTTAAAATAACTCTTTATTGTCTAATGAGCTTAAAAATATTGTTTTCTTACAAATTCTTTGCCTCTGTTTTAAACAAGAAATCCTCACTTCTATTGCCTATCCATATAATCTATTTGAAAGCAATCTGACATCTGTCTTACCTTTCTGTATCATTCTCAAAATGCTGAAGATCTCTTCCGATATTACTTGCTACTGTCACTGACTGTTGCAACGTGAGTTGGGCTGACATGTTATTGTTGCCTTTGCTCTCCCCACTGTAATTAATACAAGATTCAGTGCTCTTCTGCTTCACGCTCTGATCTTCTTTATTTTCCTTTTGGTGCACAGGTACGGAGGAGTTAATGAATGTGGTCTGAATATGGTCAGTAGTAATCCATCTTTCAGAAGGATCCAACAAGACCTGTTTATTTTCTGTCGCACCCGTGATAAAGAGGTTATTTTCCTGTAGGCAGCCAGTGGATGTTTGCTTTAAATGATTTTGCAGTGCTTCTGGTCCATCTCTGTCAGTAATGTTTAGTTCACTGTACTCATGCGCATATCGATGTTTAATAGTAAGTTTCATCAACTGATTAAAATACCAGCATTGTCCCTGTGCAGAACCAATAGAAGAGGCAATTCTAAAAAAAGACAAAAATGTTTTTACATGTGTTTCAGACTGTAAGAATGCTTTTTAAAAAATATATTCCCTCTATTATTTTCTAAACTACCATGCATTTTCAAGTATCCTTACATGTTTCCATATTCTTACAGTGAACAGCAATTACTCTGATTGAAAACCAGTCTCAGTATTTATAAATCTTAATTGTATTTTTCTTTTTTCGGCAGTATTTAAAACATACTCATATATATTAGATTGCTTATTTTACTCTGATTTTTTTTAAAGGTTTCAGTCTGTTTGAAATAGACACTAGGGCATGCATTTCACTATTAATTTTCTGTGTGGTTAGAGGCGTATGAAGCCAAAAATTTTAGAGGATTTGAGGCAACTTTGTTATAAATCCTGTAATAGCCTTAATAATCCAATTTTATCTGGAAACTATGAAAGCTAATATAAAAATAACAGTAATTTTAAAATTTAGATTAGAACTACAGCAACAAACCCAAAACTTAGATTCAAACCAACAAACCACAATGCCTAGAAAGAATTTAGGAAAACAGAAACTTTTAAGTATAGATATTTTTATCAATATAAGGGAAGGTGCTATATTGAAGCAACATTAATCTACGAAGGCTGGCTCTCATTTGTTCTTTGTGTTACACCTTCTAAATGACAAGGATAAGTAAGAGCAAATATGAACTAACAGTTACAGATTCAGAAGGCTGTCTGTATCTGGACAGTGTTTGTCCATTGTGTTAGGTAGCAGGTACTTTTGGAATCACAAAAACATTTTCCTTTGATAGTATAGATAGATGCAGAGATCTGTAATCTGGTGCTATTTTCACAGGAGTACAAAGTCAATTCTAGGTCAGCAATCCAAGAGAAGAAGTAGAAATAAGATCAATTCTCTTGGGAGTCTGGAAAAATCAGGTCCAAAGATTATAGTATGAATTACAGAATTTTCCTTCCCATTCATCGTTCTTGAAAGGTGAAGCTTTTATATGGTTTTATAGTGAAAAGACTCTTTACCTATATAACTATTTCCTCTAGTGAAGTCCAACTAAGAACTTTTTAGATTTTTAAGAACATACAGAATCAGATCTTTTACAAGAGTAAAAAAGATTCCAATTCTTCCTCTGCTAGTGCAACTTCAGTGCTATTGGACAAAATATGAATGGCTAAATTGGAAGCCAAATCCACGCAGCCTAATTACACAACCCACTGTGCATTAGCTGTACATTTGATTGCCCATTACACAGCATTACTCCTACTCCTGTTAACTCCACAAATATGACAATTCCTAAAAATATTTAAACCGATGCATGTATTTGCTTAAGGATCTAACAAATTCTAGCTGTCTCCTACTACACAGTAAGAATAGTCATTTCTTCAATATGAAATACTTAAAGCATTAGTTAAATACTTTAGTTAAATACTTTAAATTAGTTAAAGTATTTAAGAAGATAAATCTGGTATAAGATCATTACCAAAGTTCTACAAACTATACTACGGTGAAAGGACAAAAAAATAAAAAAAAGAAAAAAACCCAAAATTATTTCCCATATTTTTTCCCCTTTGGTTTGTTTTAGTTTTGTTTCTTTGAGCATTAAAATATTGTGGAAAACCCCAGAATGTTTTATATATTGGGCAAAATAAACTTCTGTATGAAAAGTATATCCTGAGTATACTTGTTCATTCTCAAAAAGACAGAAACAAAGAAAAACACAATACCATAACAGTGAACAGAGTAGGATACTTGTGCACCCTCTCCTTTGACAGGTGCAGGGGCACCTCAAGCAGCTGTTTCACCCTTCCAGTGGCTATGAATGTGGCAAGCAGAAATGGGAGGGGAATTGAAAATTCAGGCAGTGAGTAACTGTGTGGTCACCAGGGATCATGTGTTATTTTTTTTCACAGAAGCTGCTTTTGGGCAGCTTTTCCAAGCAGTGGTTGCAAAATACAGTCTTGTTGCTGTGGGCATGCACCCTATCTCCCAGCTGACACATTCCCTGGCAAGCCACAACTATACTCTGATTTTGTAGGATTTTTAGGCTGCCCTCTGTGCATCAGTGGCTTTCCTTTTAGGCAGGCTGTCCTGGTTTCAGCTGGGATAGAGTTAATTTTCTTCCTAGTAGCTGGCATAGTGCTGTGGTTTGGATTTAGTGTGAGAATAATGCTGATAACAACACACTGATGTTTTAGTTGTTGCTAGGTAGTGTTTATACTAGTCAAGGACCTTTTAGCTTCCCATGCTCTGCCAGGTGCATAAGAAGCTGGGAGGGGACACAGCCAGGACAGCTGACCCAAACTGACCAAAGGGCTATTCCCTACCATATGACATCATGCTCAGTATATAAACTGGGGGGAGTTAGCTGGGGGGCGTTAGCTGGGGGGCAGCGATCGCTGCTCAGGGACTGGCTGGGCGTTGGTCAACGAGCAATTGCATTGTGCATCACTTGTTTTGTATATTCTTTTATCATTATTATTTTCTCTTCCTCTGCTGTCCTATTAAACTGCCTTTATCTCAACCCACAGGTTTTACTTTTTTTTTTTCTGATTCTCTCCCCGATACCACCAGGGGACCGGGGGTGGGTGAGCAAGCGGCTGTGTGGTGCTTAGTTGCCGACTGTGGTTAAACCACAACACAGTCAGATCAGTCTAAGTTTAAAGAAGCTACAAAGGAAGCTGTAGTGACATCTCACAGAATTATGAGCAATGAAGTGGCTTTGTAACTGTATTTGGGGTTCTCCTGCAGAGGTGAAGGTCCAAAGTACAGACAATAAATATTAAGATGGGGCCTGAGTGCTAGGTAGAAGTCAGCTTGGTGGTTCCCTTAGGTGAACAGGGATTTCAGGCAGCTCTGGAGAAAAAAAGAACTATTAAATAGGCTTGCAGTAGAGCTATCAATGTGCTGCAGCTTTCTCAGTGTCTCAAAAGGACTGCATTCTTGATACCAGAGACATGCTCCTGCATACTGCTTATTCAAACCACAGAAAGGGAGCTGCTATAATGGAAAATATGCAGGACTGATTTACTTCTTTAATGGAAAAAACCACATATGAGGAAAGAGAGAAGACAAAGTAAGAAGTATGACAGTATTAAGACTTTTGATACCACAATATTTCCTTTTCAGTTAATGTAAATTGGTTGTTTGCCTTTCAGACCTTTTTTTGCATTATCGGTCAAGGGGTCTGGTCACGCTAACTCTTCTGGAATTGCTTCTTGGTTAGGACACAACCAAGGTTTTAAGCATAAATTGGCATCTAGACAAAACAAGAAATGGGATTATCCTGATGGAAGCACCAGTATCCATACTGCCTGGCTGCTTAGTATGTAATGAAATGTAGATGAATACGGCTGTCTTGCTACAGCAAAATTTTTATGACTTCCAGCTTTGACCAGCACATTCCCTCATGTTCAATGGCTACCCACAGCTTTGTTTTGATCTTAACAAGTGAAAGTAATTTATGCAGTACGTAAATTTTAGCATAGCCACAAATGATGCACTGCTTTTGCAGTGGGAGAAAGGGATAATAAGCCAGAGGAGGAAGGGATGGGTCTTTCACAGCAACGCACAAATGTGCTACAATAGTGGCCCTGATAGTATCTAAAGACCAAGATATTAGTTTCACAAACAAATGCTAAGTGCAGAAAGCTACCTGTAGCTTTCTTACCAAAAAGATACCTCTCAACTTGTGCTAGGATTTTCCAGGGACTTTAAGGAAAGATAAAAGCATTAGAATCAGATTTTAATCTATTTGGAAATTCAAGTCAGGCATTTATTAATGGCTGCTACAACTTCAGTCCTAACATCAATCCACCAAGAGTATCCATCAGTGTCTTCTTGGTAAATTTAGACCAAACCCTGCTCAATTTCACATGCAGTGTTTGGGGAGGGAAGAGTAGAGGTGGGGAGGGAAGAGTAGAGATGGGGAGGAGCAAACCCCCACTGACACCACCTAGGAAGTGCAAGGATCCATACACAGGCTGACTTAACAGATGTGGAAAAGGACAAGTTATTCATCTGTAAAGGCCTTTCAGTGGCCTGAAATTTCTTACTGAAATTGCATCTGCAATGACTGCCAGGTTATTCAAAGAGCATCATTTTGTCAGAATGAGACAGTAAAAATTATACAGAAAAGTCAGCAGAACAAACTTCTCAGAGGCAAAAGGGACAGTGGACAAACAAGCCTGTTTTAATCAGCAATGGCAGTTTTCTCCTGGCCATTGTAGCTAAATTATAAATAATATTCTACCCCTTTGTGTGCTAGTTAAAATTTTGTTTAATGTCATGTTTTTCCCTTTGTGGCTCTACTGTGATTTTCATAATTCTGATACATGGAATATTCAAATAATACACTCCAATTTTAACCGAGCTTTTGTTTGTAATAGTGTGGTGAAATCTAATTTGTCTTCGGGGAAACTTCTATAAGCATCATTACTGATGTTCAACTGCAGGTTACATAAGTCCCTTACAAACACATGAAAGAGGTCACTGTTTACATATACTGCAATACCATTTATGAAATTCCTGTCATTTTCACTGTATTATACATACAGTATTTATAAAGTTTAAGTTCCACTAGCCAGACATCTGCATATCTGATGACTGAAAGCAAATTACTGCAGCCAAGGTGTTGTATTATTTTTTTATATGATTCCTCACTACAAGACTTCTAAAGATGATATGACAGAAAGCATTTATTAGAATAGAGAAATTTAATTTTAAAATATGTTTCATTCTGAAGCATGGCAAGAACAGTGAAGTTTCAGGCACAAACAGCACAGACATTTTAATTGGGCAGCAGTGGTGTATGAAACATGGATTAGGGAAGCAAGCAGTGATTACTTTTGGCAGCTTACATACTTGAGGTCGCACCTACAGGGGCTCATAACTTAGCAAGATGTGAAACAGACAGAAGTTTGCTCTATTGTTGGCCTGTTCTTTAGCAAAGTCACATTAATTCAGTCAAAGTATTGGAGTATGTACATATAATAGCTATGCTGTTAAGGCTTACATACAAACAAGTTGTTTAGAGTTCTTTTATGAACCGCAGTTTTCAACAGCTTCCAAATCATCCATAAATTGTACTTTTAGTCAAAATGAAACATAGAGGGCTTTAACACACAGGAAATTCATTTTAAGACTAAATTTGATACAAGATGCTTCAACCACATTAAAGTTACCAATTTAAAAGATTGTCAGTGAGTTCTCAAAACCTTAAAGAACCCACAACGCTCCCTCCCCTCACCCCCGCCCAAACCATACATTTAGGAAAGAAGAGACATTTACTAATTTCTTCTTCCCACTATTGTTCTTCTCAAATATCTGCAAGCCCTTTCAAACAAAACTTATACAGAACCATACAAAAATTCTTAATTGAAGGAACCTCAGGAGCTCTCTAGTCCAACCTCCTGCTTCAAACCTGGGTTAGCACTGAGATCAGACCAGGTTGCTCAGAACGTTATCCAGTCAGGCCTTGAAAACCTCCAAGAGACTGCACAACCTCTCTCAGCAACCTGTTGCAATTCATCACTGTCCCAAAAGTGAAAAGGTCCAGTTGTACTGGGTCTGGCTGGGATGGACTTAATTCTCATTATAGCTGCCTATACGGTGCTGTGCTTTAGATTTGTGACTGAAACTCTATGGATAAAACACTAATGTTTTGCTGAACAGTACCTGGACAGCGTCAGGGCCTTCTCTGTCCCACTCAGCAAGTAGGATGGGAGTGGGCAGGAGGCTGGGAAGGGACACATCCGAAGCAGCTGACCTGAATTGACCAAAACTATATTCCACGCCATATAACATCATGCTCAGCAATAAAACTTGGGGGGAAGTCTTTCCAACATAGCCATTGCTCAGAGAATGGTTGGGCATCAGTCTGCTGGTGGGAGGTGGTGAGTGATTGCTTTGCATCACTTGGTTGCTCTTTTTATCCCCCTCCGCCCCTTTTCCTTCCCTCCCCTCTTTCTTTCACTTACTAAACTGTCTTTATCTCAATCCACGGGTTTTTCTTGCTTCTGGCCTTCTGAATCTCCCTCCCATCCTGCTGGTGGGGGCAGTAGTGAGCAAGCAGCTGATGGGCGCTTAGTTACTGGCTGGAATCAACCCACCACACCAGCCTGAACCTCTCTTGTTTCAGCTGAGGTCCTTGTTGCTCATCCTCCTGTCATGCACCACCACAAACAGCCTGGCTCTGTCTTCTTGAGCATGTGCTTGAACCCCCGACCATCTTAGGGGCCACGTGCCAAACTTGTTCCGGTTTATCAATGTCTTTTATGTATTGGTGATCCAAAATATGGGGCACTGTATTCTAGATGCAAGCTAATAAGGGCTGAAGAGAGCAAAATAGTAACTTCTCTCAACCTATTTGCTATGTTCCTGTACATACAGCCCAGGATGTTCTTAACATTGTTTGGTACCAGGGCACACTGATGGCTCACATTCAGTTTCTTATCTACCCAGATCTGAAGGTCCTTTTCAGCAGAGACATTTCTCAGTCAGCCTGTCGCAGCCTGTATTGTTGCAAGGGGTCACTCCTTTCAAGGTAAAGAACTTTGCACTTGTCCTTGTTAAATTCACAAGGCTCCAGCTGGCCTGTCTCCCCAGCTTGTCTAGGTCCTTCTGAATGGTAGCCCTGCTCTCAGGCATGTAAACAGTTTCTGCCAAATTGTTGTCATCTGCAAGCACGGTAAGTGTGTACTCCATCTCCTGCTCCAGGTCTTTGATAAAGATGTTAGAAGGACAAGTCAGCCTCCAGAAAGTAGCACAAGCCATTAATAGTTAATGGATGGTCTCAGCCTGACTACCCAACAAATTTCTTACCTGTCCAGCTGTCCATTCATGTAGACCATGGGTAAATAACCCATTAAATTTTCTGAATATCATCTTTCCCTCCCATTTTTTACCATCTTGCAGAAACGTATGTGAAACTTAGGTCTTTAGATTCTACTACAGCTCTCTCTCAAGTCATATCTTAATTACAGATTGGCATTTTTTTCTGCAAAGGATACTGATGAAACAGGTCCTAGATCTCAGACATAAAAAAATTTTCTCTGTCATAAAGGAGGAGGAATACTTTTTTTTGCCTTTTTTCCTTTTAAGAAAAAGAAAGGAAAGAACACTATTTCAAAATGGTAAATAGATTAGGAAGTATCAGCTTTCCACCTGCAAACAGAAGCCAAAAATCACAGAAGTGGGGAAGACATATCTTGAGGGTTTAATAGAGAAACATACGACTTCTAGGAGGCAGCTAGACATTACATCTGTCATAGAAAACTGCACTATATAATTTCTCCCAAACTACTTTCAACCTAATTCTTAATACGAACCTCTTTTCAAATAAATCTCTTTTGTGAGCTATGAAGATTTTATTGCAGCTTAGTAACAGCCAATAATACATCAATGTAATAACCTGTTAGGTAGTAACAAGACACCATGGATATACAGGCTTACATGTAAATGCAAAACAGCTAGATTCTGAAAACAGTGTGGGTACTTTTTCTGAACCAACAAAGTACACAAGGAGAAGTTCAGACTAAAGCACTGTCAAACAACACATGCTTCACCTGCTCTGGCATAATGTTCAGTACCTGGCAGGATCAAGGAAACTATCTTTCCAAACGTCAGCAGACGAGTTGGATATTAAAAGGACTACAAGGATATTACGAACCTGCTAGG
>VYZW01031175.1:0-11880 GCA_013401315.1 Balaeniceps rex | reverse complement strand
CCAAAGCATTCTATGATTCTATGATTCTATGATTTGATCAGAGAAAATATGATTGAAGGATGTCCAGCTTATCTGAGAATAGGTGGTTACATGATGAACACGTTATTTAAGAAAATATCCATTGATGTGTTCAAATTAAAGAAAACAGAAAGCCATTCATTGCAATAATTTAACCTTGTGGAGGATAACCAAAATTGGCCACAACTACTTGCTTAAATGACGTTACCGCTACACTGGTCATGTCAGACTGTAACAAACCTCACTCAGTTGCAAAACCATGACTTTTCTTTGGAATCAGATATGAAGAGTTGATCATGCTGATATCTTGAACTGTATTGCTACTTCTATAAGGGTTGTCTTATCGTCAAAGGGAACAAAATCTTAGCATTTGGCCTGAAGTTCTGTTGGCTGTGCTTGGTTGGCCTGCTTACCCACCCTTGAGGGTGTCTGCTAAACTGGTGTCTGGTGAGTCTGTCTGCTAAACTGGATGCAAAAGTTACTGGAGAATGAAGCCTACCTAGCTTGCAATTTAGATGCAACAAAAGCCAAAACTATTAGCTAATTCTTAGCACTGAATCAGATGGAAAAAGAAAATAAAAGAGAAAGATAAAACAAAGAAACAAACAAACAGAACCTTAAAATATTAAAAAATGTTAATATTTCAAGAATAAGACATTCAAAATTTTCAGGTGAGAGTCGCAAGTAAACTTAGATCATTCTGCAATTACTTTCCTCTGGTACTGTTTAATTTGTTCTTGCTAAAGTCGTTTTAACTGGCACACACATTTTAGATGGAAGTGAGTGAAAAAGAAAATGATTCAGTAACCTGGTGATTAAGCACCTTCACAGACTGTGAAGAAGCATATAGCATCCACGTTCTACTTTTCTGGGCATACAGTAATGTAAAACAAAGGACCCTATTTAAGAGCGAAGTTAAGCTTCAGTCCAGTCTGTGTTTCAGATTAGGTAAAAAAGAGGTTTGTAGTTCTGTCCTTCCAGGAAAATAAGTGAATTAATAAGCTAGAGATTAAAAAAGAAGTACTTCGAACTCTGGTTTTTTTTTTTTCCTATGTCCTCTGATGACTTTTATTCTTTGTTTCTAAATTCAGTTCTTGGGTTTGTTTTTTATTTTATTTTGTTTTGATTTAGTTGCTTAATAAAAATAGGGCGGTTTAATTATCCAAAAGGCATATGACTTAAAATGTAGGCCCATGCAATTTCCCAGTATTTTCTTAATCCAACTGAGCTCCTGAATATATATGCATAAATACACATACAGACATATAGACATATAGACATATAGACATATAGACATATAGACATATCAAAGGCCTATGAAACCTTGTAGGTAACTACAAATCTGTGATTAGAGAACAGCCATATGATGGCTCAGATTCTTTTAATTCCTTGTTTATTCATGTTGCCAAAGATAGGCCCAACAGCTTCTTTTCTCCTAAATGAGCAGCAAAAGAGAAGACCCTAGGAAGAGCTTATGAGTGTAGATCACAGAAGAACCTTTTGACTTTCAGGTATGATGATTCAAACCACAAACACGAAATGCAGCTAGGAAGGCCTAAAACTGACAATAATGATGAAAGGAAGGTCTCATTTAATAGAAAATGTGGTATAATATGGTGAGGAAGAAAAAGGTTTCACTGATATTTATATATTGGATATGTAAACAGAGACATTTGGAGACATAAAGCCAGAGAACTGACAGTCATGGGACCGTAAATATTGAGAACAACCAGGAGGATCAGAAAGAAACTTGAGAGATTAAACTGTTCATTAAAGATAGGATAACAGTATGCAAAATAGTGCTTCAAAGAGTACAAGAAAAGGGGCACTTTTAAAGTGGTGCAAAGAGTATTAAGGAAAAAGAATAAAACTGCATTTTCTGAAAACCGTGCAAGAGGTGCTCAGTTATAAAGTTGTGCCAAATCTGTAACAGGGCAGATCTTATCGCTTAAATCATTTAAAACAAGACTGAATAACATATTTTGAAATAATATTGTACCAGGAGGAGGATGAACTAGTAGACCTTACCCTTTCAAGATCTCTCTTTGTCTTCTGTACTCTATCCTAATCCATTTAATTAGTTATGAAATCATTAATCAATTGGGTCTTTTCTGCCAGCTCAAAAACGGGAGCTTCTGAAACAGTTATTACGAAAATGCTATATATATAACATTCATAAAATTTTTATTTCTGTTTTAATAGACGGTACTACACCCTTTTCTTAAGTCTTTCTCTAGATTTCTTTTTTCTGAACTAAAAACTTTCTTAACATTCTTTGGGGAATAGTGTCAGATCAGTATTACAACTATGGGAGTCTCTATTAGACTTTCTGTGGATTGTGGCCCCTGGCATTGTTTCTTTTTTTTTTTTCTTTTTAATGAAGCAAAATATTAATTGTGAAATAAGGATCAGAGGTTCTGCTGTTCCTAAGGCAACCAGCTACAGCAGAAAAGACTTTCTTAATGTAGGTAACCTCATACTTGTTTTTCTTTAAGAAACACTGGCACTAGAAAGGATATGTTAAGATATATTCACTTGGTTGAACTTGTCTGTAAATGACAATATGAGAAATGACAAAATGTCTTTGAGAATATGAAGTAGAGTGCATGTACAGGGGTGAATTTTATACAGGAATCCATTTGCATTGCAAACACTGTTTTGGGGCAAGAAAAGGAAGATTATTAAAGACATGGTATAAACAGAAGGACATTGACTAGTGTTACTGGAACAACAGATGCTAAGAAGAGAAAAAATTGTGGAAGTGAGTTATTTAATACTATTGGGTTTTAAGAGGGACATCTGAATTCCAAATAAACCAATATTGTCTCTCATATATTATAAACAGACAACTTTAATGGTAAAGTGCCATTATTCCTGTGCAATCTCGATGTTAAGTTTCACACTGTGTGCTTTTGCATACAATAGGTTCAAAATTGGCTTTTCAAATTTTTAAGAGCAGTCATTTCCAGCAATGACAATGACAACCACTACTAAGTAACCCTTCAGCAGGCATTTCGTGAGGGTGTCTGTACACTCACCGTTGGCAGATAACCTGGGTAATATATAAGTAAGAATGTGAGTGCACAGGGTGTGTATGGAGATTGAACATAGACAAAAATGTCTGGAGGGTGTTTGCACTAAAAATGGTCACCTTAAAGACCCAACCCCAGCCCAGACAGGACAGCGCAGCCTCATGATGGGGCACTGGGAATGGTCTGTACCCAGCAGTGGGGTGTCAGCATGGGACCAGCACCCAGGGCCACCTCACTGCTGGGTGCAGGGTACCTTGTGGGGGGCTTCCTCACATAGAGCTGGAGGGCTCACATCTTGTGTAGGGTGTGAGCAAGTGAGGAACCTACACTGCCAGAGAAGGGTGCCAGTGGCCTCTGGCTGGGGGGCAGGGTAACTGTAGGGAGACATTAAAATTTTCTAAGGTTTCATTATGGAAGAGTGTTTAGAAACTTGTAGGTGCTTATTAACATTTTGTAAGTGTCTAGCATTGTGGTTTAACTGTTGTATTACTGACATTGATCCTGAATGTATAGCTCACTGATTGCTGGTTAATTACATGTCGTTAATAAATCACTAAACTGCTTTGATCCTAATTTAGTTTAAACTATTTGAACTGAGCAGTTTTTCCCTGCAACACAATTCAGTGCATCTAAAACTTGAATTATCTCCTGGAGTTGCTGTTCCTCTCCATTAGCAATAACGTTTGACTGTTAGGAGCTTCAGAAAAAAGATTGAACTATACCTGAGTTATTGCAACCAGCAACATAGAATCTGAACAGATTATCAGCACTGCAGAGAATGCAGTTGCAAGTCTTCATCCACATAGTAAAGAAATTATCACAACTGGAACAGCAGTCCCTGAGGCAGGGACATCTAAATGAGAGAAACTGTTTTTAAAGTCTTGTTCTCAAGAGCTATACTGTTTTCCGACAGTAAAAGATGGTTGCTAAAAGCTCTCAAGCTTTATTGGAGTTGCTAAGCAATGATCAGAAAAAAATGCTACAGCGTTCTGCCAATGCTGTTTAAGTGTTTGGGATTTTTTTTTTCCTGTTTTTTTCCCCCAGGGCTGACAAAGGGCTGCGTGATCATGAAGGAGATGTGCTAACTGATGGGCTTTTTATTGCAAAGCAAGGACTACAGGCAAGTGTCAACACAACATCATGAAAGTGCTTCTATTTTAGATAGATCAAGAATAGAAACAGAAGAATTAGGTGGGGCAGGCTATAAAGGGACCCAATAAACAAATAATTTCAATTATCTCATACAAATTAAGTAGGCCTGGTCTCAGTTAAGGCATGTAGCCAGGGAGAGAAGAGGTGCAAGGGACCTACACAGAGTAAAAGGTCTGTTAATTATGAAGTCTGGCAAAGGATCTTTTCTTTTAGATCATCACAAGCAAATAGCTTTTAGTGTTTCCCCTACTGATTTTTATTTTACACTTTCATTGTGCTACACAGCCATTTGGATGAAATTAGGCTACAAAACTATTTTGTGAGGTGGTCTCTTTTTTTCCTTTAGTCTGGCTATCAACATCTCGTGTAGAAAAACAACGGGCATGTTGCCCCAAGCTCTACCTGCTGTGCGCACAGCCAGCCCTCCTCCCCCTCCATTGTCACTCCTGCTGAGGCTAACAGCAACCATGTGTCATCCCAGCTCCTCTTAAACTCATTGATCCTCCTGAGAAGACCTGCCTGTCTCTGGAAATCTGTCAGCTGATTGTCTCCTACCATAACTAACTGATGACACTTCATACATTTTCTTATCTGTTCCCTCTTAATATTCACGTACACTGCATATACAATATGCACTAAGTGCAACAGGTGGCATAGCAGATGGATAGAACAAAAAGTGTATATATTACGGGGAAAAAAATCATAAGATTTTTTATCCTTTTTTTTTTCCCCTTCTAAATAAGCAATACACTTTTTCCATTTTGTTTCCATTCAGAGCCCCTTGGTACCTAAACAAGATAGCACAGTTTTAGACATAGATTTCTTTATATTAATTAAATTTTAAAGAAGAACTGTAGCTTTTTATTGCTCACATTTTTCAATAACTATTACATTTCAATTCTGCCAGAAAGACTCACTTCTGTCTGCCAATCAGTGTCAACAGCCAATCTCATCAATGTAACTGGACATTTATTTCAGAACATTAACTTACGTTCTGGTAAACATTATTGATTATGACAAGTGATACTGTGTGACTACTAACTGGGTAACTTCAAACATATGGAAAATCTCATTTCTGGTTTCTTTACAATGTGATTATCCAGGAGAGCAAGTCATAGTAGGAAATGATGTAGCACTTAATAGTCATTGAAATATAAAATAATAATTGCTGCTCTAGTGGTACCTCAATATGTAATTACATAATACATATTTTTAAGAAGTCTCAGATTGCATATCCCCATGGCAGGCAGCTGCTTCCATGGGGAGCATTTTGTAAATGGAGGAAATTAATGGGCTAAAAGCCAAATTATGACAGAAACTGACAAAAGCGAGGGGAAAATCAGTGTGAAGGATAATACTCCAGGCTTGACTTGTTCCATTATACTTAGCCATTACAGGGAGGCTCTCAGGTCACTGAATGATTTGTTCTACAATACCTGTAACTGTGCACAATAGGCTAAGAAAATGCAGTATCCATCATAACTTTGAATCGCCTTGCTTCTGTCAGTTTGTGCTGTGCCTTTAACATTATTTAAGTATACTATGGGGAGTATTATTATTAAAGCCAGATTGGTACTGAATTACTCAACCTCCCTGCAGACCTAAAAGAACAAAAAATGCCAGGTGTGTGGTACCTATGCTTATTATCTGAAACTGAGTGCCTAATCCTGCACTTAATTTTGCTGTGTCATTTAATTTATTTCACAGACATCAACTACGATATTAAAGGAAAGAACCTGGTCAAAGAGGTATGAGGGAAATATTGAGCAGCAAAGCATGCTTTTTTTGTGAATGATTTCATCCCTGTCTCTCTTTTTCTATAATTCAAATAATTATTATACAGATAAAATGGTTTTGTGGTTCAGGACTTTGATGAATGATGATGCAAGGACTGGTGGATAAATGTACATTATGAGAGTGTCATCTTTAGGGTGTGGGGGATGACCCTGTAACTTCAACAGCAAAAATGCAAAAATATGAACTAATATGAAGTTATCATGGAATCAGAAACTGCAAAAATTGGGTCAATTCGTTGTTTTAAAGAAATGAGTGTCTAAATCCACCAAAGATACTGAATGTTGGAGCACTTTTCTGACAGTAGTTTCCCAGCAGGTTTCACAGATGCATGGAGAGTGCTTCCAAATACCATTTCAAGAAAGCTGGGGACTTAAGATGGGGCTTAAACACCATAAGAAAGAGTAGATATGAAAGTAACGTTGCTGTCTCCCAGCATAACCACTGAACTACATGGTACATATAAGCTATCTCACTTCCATTGGCTCTAGCCCATTCCAATTCAGAGAAGAATTTGGATTTAAAATCCTTCTGGAGTTAAGGCTCTAAGTAGGACACTATTGAGACTCAAGGTGTTGTACAAATGCCAACAGGCAGGAGCTTTAGGTGTCTGCAGGGGCCAATAGCCAGCTCAGTAGGAATTTTGAGGAGCTAACTGATATTTTAATATTCACAGAATCACAGAATGGTTGAGGTTGGAAGGGACCTCTGGAGGTTATCTGGTCCAGCCCCCCTGCTCAAACAGGGCCACCTACAGCAGGCTTCCGAGGACCATGTCCAGACAGTTTCTGAATATTTCCAGAGATGGAGACTCCATGTGGTGGGTTGACCCTGGCTGGATGCCAGGTGCCCACCAAAGACACTCTATCACTCCCCTTCTCAACTGGACGGGGGAGAGAAAATATAATGAAAAGCTTGTGGGTCTAGATAAGGACAGGGAGAGATCACTCAGCAATTACCGTCATGCGGCAAAAAAGACTTGACTTGGGGAAAATCAGTTTAATTTATTACCAGTCAAATCAGAGTCAGATAATGAAAATTAAAAACTAAGTCTTAAAACACCTTCACCCCACCCCTCCTTTCTTCCCAGGATCAACTTCAATCCTGATTCTCTCTAACTCCTCCCTCCAAGAGGCACAGGGGGACAGGGAATGGGGGTTTCAGTCAGTTCATCACACATTGACTCTGCTGCTCCTTCCTTCTCAGCAGAAGGACTCCTCACACTCTTCCACTGCTCCAGTGTGGGGTCCCTCCCATGGGAGACAGTCCTTCACGAACTTCTCTAATGTAAGTCTTTCCCACAGGCTACAGCTTTTCATGAACTGCTTCAGCATGGGTCCCTTCCATGGGGTGTAGTCCTTCAGGAGCAGATTGCTTCAGCGTGGGTCCCACATGGGGTCACAAGTCCTGCCAGCAAACCTGCTCCAGCGTGGGGTCCTCTCTCCATGGGTCCACAGGTCCTGTCAGGAGCCTCCTCCAGCTTCCAACGGGGTCACAGCTTCCTTCAGGTGCATCCACCTGCTCCAGCATGGGGTCCTCCACAGGCTGCAGGTGGATATCTGCTCCACCGTTAACCTCCATGGGTTGCAGGGGGACAGCCTGCCTCACCATGGTCTTCACCACAGGCTGCAGGAGAATCTCTGCTCCAGCGCCTGAAGCACCTCCTCCCCTTCCTTTCTCTCACATATTCTCACTCCTCTCTCCTGCTGCAGTTGTGTAGGGTTTTTTGCCCCCCCCTTCTTATATATGTTATCCGAGAGGCACTACCACTGTCACTGATGGGCTTGGCCTTGGCCAGCAGCAGGCCCGTCTTGGTGCCAGCTAGCATTGGCTCTATCGGACATAGGGGAAACTTCTAGCAGCTTCTCACAGAAGCCACCACTGTAGCCCCCCAGCTCCCAAAACTTTTCCACGTAAACCCAAAACACTCCACAACCTCTCTGGGCAACCTGTGCCAGTGAACAGTCACCCTCACAGTAAAAAAGTGTTTCCTGATGTTCGGGAGGAACTTCCTATGTTTCAGTTTGTGCCCATTGCCCGTGGTTCTGTCACTGGGTACCAATGAAAAAAGCCTTGCTTCACCTTTCCACCAGCATGTACCCGTACTTTGGGGTTAATCCTCCCTAGGTGCAGGACTTGCCGTTTCCTTTCGTGAAACTGCATGAGATTTCTGTTGACTTTCCATATTAAGTGAAAGCAGTTAAATCCTGCTTCATCATAGCTAACTTTGGGAAGCTAGCTAACTTCAAGCAACTCAGACAGAAGTTTAGTTTAGAAGGAAATAACCACAGTTCCATACATAATCAATGGCAATATCTACTTGTCCCCAGCATGTATAGGGAAAGTTTACCGTGATCTGAACTTGTTGACATATAAACATAGTTTATAGGTTTCTAAACCAGGGACGGTTTAAGAGGTCCTTTTACATTCAGCTTAGATTTTCATTATTCCGGGGTGAAGCAGTCTTCAGAAAGCAGAATAAAATCAGTCAGAGAATTTAATGTTGCAGCCACATCTTTCTTCTGAGTTTCATTTGCTGTGGTCATATGTCAACACCCCAATATCTCTGGTAAGGGTCAATCTGGACCCCCAAACCTTGCTGGATTTAGTCCTGAGCCCTTGTGTTACCAGAAAAAAACAAAAAAAGGGTGTTATATTTGGTGGATTTGAGTCTGGTACTAAGCCTCATGAGCTTAAAAACTTATTTCACACTGGGTTACATGGGACAATTGTCCTGGGTACAGAAAATTGAGCAAATAAAAAATTGAGAAACCAATTGTGNAATTGTGTATTCCCCCCCCCCCCGCCCCCCACTAAGGGGAAGCATAGTTTCCAAGCTAGATATTGCAGGAATTGTTGCTAGGAACAAATTAGTACTTGTAACCTTGTTCATCCGCTCAATTCATTATCTGGAAAAGTAAGCCACACATGAAAAAGTAAGCCACAGATAAAAATCACATGAGTAGTTAACACAACAATGTTGGAGTCAAATAACAGCAATGACTGCTGAGAATTAAGAGAACAGTGTGATAATATGTTTTGGGACTAAGAAAACAAAGCATGACTATTCGGTATGGTTGAGAACACTAGGAAAGGGTGGAGAGGATTAGCTCTCAGAGAACGTGTCTACCTGATGTATTGCAGCACAGCGATGTAACAAAGGTGCCAGCACTACTGATATGAGGTGTGGCACACTTCCAGGCTACTATACCTGTTCCTCAATTACTCTGCATCAGTATGGTTCTCTCCACATGACATTGTGTCACATAAACGTATCTTTACATTTAAGCAGAAGACACTAGAAAAGAGGCTGTGGGAGAAAATGCTTCAGCAACAGGAAGGCAGTTTCAGTGTCCTGTTATGATTTGTTTTCACAGAAGTCAACAGCACATTTCCCGCTGACTTTGGTGGTGCACGATCAGATTGCTGATATGCAGGTGATTCATAGAAAAAGTACCAATATTAGTAAAATATGTGGCTACATGGATTATAAAGGTTGTTTCATCCATCAAAGTCAATTTTGTTTGATAAACTAAAGCAAGCTGAAAAACCTGTAAAAGTAGAACCCCTATGAGTAAATATGTGAAGAGTAAATTAGCTACTTGTCATTCCTGCCTCTGTGACCACTTATTATATACGCAAGTCCTCCTTCAACAACTGCCCTCTTATAACTTCACCCAGGGAACATACATGAAAAATATAAACTACAAGCTTGTAGCAGTGGAAATGTAATTTTAGTTTATTTCTTTGCTGAAGTATAGAAGTGTAGATAGCTTGTTTTGATACCACAAAATCAATTCAGCTCCTTTGCTGTGAAAAACTACCAGTTTTTGCTTAGCAAGTATTTGTGAATTTGATTTATTGTGAAATTTTTCTATTTCACAGCAAAGTAGCTATTTGTATTTTCTTTTTTTTTTTGGATATGAAGTGGCAAGTTTCCAAGTCTAAAAACTGCCTTTCATTTGTATGGAAAATAAGAAAACACTTGAGATGAAACCGAGTATAGATCTCCTTTTCCATACTATAATCCAGATCTTTTTTTACACAGATGACACTCAGATACCTTCATTGCCTCCTTTCAAGTTTCTTGGGTTTTTTTCCTTCTTAATTTCTAATAAGATTTGCTTCACTTCTTTTTTTTGTACAAACTTTTGGAAATGTAAACTGTCTTTTAAATTATATTTCTTTTTCTTTTCTTATTATTTTTATATTTCTTACAAATGTGTTAATGGCAGATTCTTATTCTTTGTGCAGTCAGTCATTAAAAACATCCATGTATTGCACAATAAGGATAAGGGAAGGCATAAACAATCCTATAAAGAATTATAATTCATAGACAAGCATCATACCCCCATGTAACTTTAATGGCAGGAGATCTGCCCAGGTAAAATACAGGAAAAGACTAGCAATTTCTGTATTGCTCATATAATGCTTGATATCTATGGTTAACATAAACTACTACAATAATCTTGAAATTAATGGGGTGACTTCCATTTAGGCAACGTTAGGTAGTTTATTAACTATAATACATTAACAATATATTGCCAGAATTTACTTAGTAGGCACAATAAGTGGTAAAACTGCAAAAACTGAGAATAAGTACCCCCAGAAGCGTAACTGAGAATCAAGAAATAATAGCTTAATTTTAATGGAATACAGCCCATAACATTTAAGACAGTAAACAAATCACATACAAAGCATAAAAATAAACTTATCTCTTCATATTAGGTATAGTTTAACCTTTGACATTGTTACCTTTCTTCAATCAGTATAAGGCGGATTGGGCACAAGACAGATATTAACTTAAGAAAAAAATATTTCCTTTTCAAATGTATTTCTTTCAGTGAGCTTTTTACATGTTAAGTTTACCTTATTGTCAGTTTTATACTGCCATAATTTTTCATTGCCAGTTTTGGGTATTTTCATTATTCATTGGATGTCTTACAAACATTGATCAGCTATTATCAAGACATAATACATGTGTACGTTTGTGTTTTTATAATTCTGCAATAGTCTTGCAAGCATAACTTTCAGGTTATGCAGTTTTCATGACCTGGTTTCACAAAAATGTCTAAAATATCTGCATAGCTCCTGGTTAAATATTTATATGATGAATTATAACAAATAGTCATCTAAAATCCTGTAATATTAACTGATGGTAAAAGAAAATTGTATTTTTAACAATGTATAAATTCTAAGCACAAAGGTATTTGTTATCAGTTATATGTGTAAGGTAATATTTGTTATTATTTTCTGAGTTAACTCTAACTATCCTGTAACAAAATGTGACTTCCAGTGCAACTAAGTTCTATATGCTTCTGTATGAAAGCCAAGAAAAATCAGTAGAAACAAATTCTGATCTGGCTTTAAAATGTTTTTGTTTTTTGAGGGACAAAACAAGTCACCATATATTATAAAATTTTTCTGGTATGATTAGTTTTATGCACTTTTAAAAACTGCGTTACAAGGAGTCATATA
This sequence comes from Balaeniceps rex, assembly GCA_013401315.1. Classification (NCBI taxonomy): domain Eukaryota; kingdom Metazoa; phylum Chordata; class Aves; order Pelecaniformes; family Balaenicipitidae; genus Balaeniceps; species Balaeniceps rex. The sequence goes on along the minus strand of VYZW01031175.1, from coordinate 406 downwards.
CCTTGGTGAACTACATTCATGTGCTTTTGCAGATCTTGTAGCCCACCTCTGTGTTCTTTACATAAAATATTGGCTTTTTTAAATTAATAAACAGCATTTATATTGTCATTTAAGTTACAAGTGATTTTTGCTCTTGTTTACTGAAAGCAGGCAAAACAAGTAGAACATTATATACATATATATACATATAGATATACACACATAAATTTCCTATCCTCTATCCACCTGGCTGAACACAGTGACTTAAGGGACAGGGAGCAATGGCAACAAGTTCCTGCCCGGCCCAGAAGGCTCGTCTCCTCTGGGACTACCCCACCTTCCCAGGTGCCCTTGCATAATAGGTTTGAGGCTCTGAAAGTGCAACTGGATGATAATGAGGATGATGGTTCATCTAGCTTGGAGGTGT
>VYZW01031174.1:31767-56590 GCA_013401315.1 Balaeniceps rex | reverse complement strand
AGTTACCATTTAAACTGGGAAAAGAGAGTGCCTCTGCCCAGGGTTGACAATCTGGAGGTTGGTTTTTGCATTAGGATGCTTTATCAGCAGGGGAGCAGAGGAAGCGCTGATAGGGGATCAGCGACCGTTTCAGAGCGTTAGTCTGGAGACAAGGATAGCGGAAGAAAGACCTGGCGATGCGTTATTACTAGTCTTCAATTCGCCCTTCTTAGGATTAAGTAGGTTATATATGAAAAGAGGCTGGTGGCATAAACAGTCATGACTTCCTGAGTGCTGGCGCCAGGCGGCTGTAGCATTGCAAAACACTCTTGGCAATGTTGCAGATTTACATGCATTTTTAGCTGAATTTTCTTCCTCCTGCCTTGGGCTTAAGAGGTCGTTAATAAGGACGTTATTNACTCTTCTACTTCTAAGTGGCTGTTGGAACAGAAGCAGAAGCTTTTGTCTGCACAAGGAGCAAGCGCAAGTTGCTAGTTCGCACTGGGTGGTAAGTTCCACGCTCTAAGTAACCCCGGTCCAATGTATATTCGAGGTACTGCGCAACAGAGCATTAAGGGCTGTGCTTGCATCCTTGCATGAAATGCTAACTGAATTAAACCATAACTGTATACAAAGAAGCCAGCACAGTATTTGGAATTTATCTTCAAGTCACTGAAAGCTGCAATGACCCTATCTCTGAAGAAACTATCGCGACTAATTCAGTTTAATGACATACAGGATTTCAGTTCAAGGATCATGGAATTGCCTCGAAACTCTGCAGCATCTTCAAAAGACGTAGAATATAAACGGGAAATAGGATACTTGGGACCACAACAATAACAACTGGCTACTGCAACGATGAAAAGAAAAATATAAATTCTGGTCTTCTGTTACTTCTTTCACATGTTGCAGCATTAATATGGAACAAACTTTTGTGAATGAAGTCAAATAAATGTAAGAAAAGCTAAAGGATTAAGTGATTTTAAAACAATCGCCTACAGAAGCCCACGAACATAAATGTTACTGTCCAAGTGCTTCAAAGGCTTGCCTTCAGCACACCCGTTAAAAGGAAACGTTCATGCTCAGTTCATGGAAAAGTAGTATGGTATATATCAGACTTCATGAAACAGTGTCGTTTCCTGCACACCCACTTAACACCATATGGTAAACAGGTCTTTGTAAAGTTTAAAAAGTGTTAAAAATGTCAAACTATATCTGATTGATAAAATTCGTATTTGCTGGCTATTCCACATATGTTACATATTCAAGGAAAAAAAAAAAAAAAAGTGAAGACCAAGCTATTATTATCAAGCTATTAAATGACATCTGGCTACCGCAAAATGTTTACATAGTTCAACTCAAGACCCAAGCTTTCTATGAATTAGTCGCCTTACAAAACCATTTGACAAGTATATTTAGGAGTTTAACCTAAATTAAAATATTTTCAGAAGTCGGCCACATTATATGGAGTAAGTTTCATTAGTTGATATAGTAGTGTGCGCAACTCGTTCTTAGACATATACATACCTCAGCCAAGACAGCTGAATACATTCAGAAAAGATGATGGTGGAGTAATATTTTTATGTAGTTAAAAGCACTGATTGGCACTTCCTATCCAAAGGTGTGAATATCCTTTCTCAAAAAACCTAATTGTACAGTACCACCCTCCCCTCAGGAAAGCCTTTCTGGACTTCTTGTTTAAGATGAATTCTGTGATCCCCTTTGAAAAAAGTTAAATTTTCAAAGCCACCACTGTGATATCAGCCAGTTACAGCTCTCTGAAATAGGCGCCTGAAAACAGGGGTAAGAACACAACCACCTAAGAGCCGACTTCCCTTCCATTCCCCCAAATTGGTCACTTAAAATTACATGAAAAGTGTTGAGACTCTGAGTGCACATAAATTTACCCAATATCATGCTCAGCACTTGTATACTCATGAAGAGAAGCTGTATGCTTTTTCTCAAAAGAATAACAATAAGCTCCTCCTAGAAAAAGATACGTATTGCCAGTCTTCCTTTTTCTAATGGCAGAAGCTTAAAAAAATAAAAGCCACTGATCGTGGCAGAAGCCATGGATCTGAACACAATTATTTCAGTCCCTTACCTTGTTCGGCATGCCTGGAACTTGAACAAGAACGGAATTATAAAGCAGAATGACGGAACAGGCAAGCATCACCTGTCCTTCCACAGAAAGCTTTGGAAAATAGGATATAAACATTTTTGCCAGTTATAGGCATTTGAGCACCGTGAATAAGACTCTTAACATAATCATCATAACATAAAAGGTTTTTTTTTTCTTTTTAATTCTCTCAGTTTCTTTCTACCTTTTGTTTTAGGCACTTAAAACTTAATTTTTTAAGATCATCATAACCAGGATGACTGATAACTGTTCTTCTATCAGAATGATGGAGTTGCACCAATGATCACAAAAGTTTCTTGAACACTCATTTCAGGACATGGAAATGAAGCAAGAGCTGGCAGCAGCTATAGGCAGCACTTTTTTTTTTCCCCCTTCCCCAACAAAAACAGAGACACAAACTACCGCGTATGTGCTACAGGGAGGGTGCCAACAAGCCTCTCATCGAGGTGCCATCAAGAGACTCTTGCGAAGGGTCCCTACCTCCAAGTCCAATGCATTTTTTGCTGCCTTTGGACAGTCACAAATTGGACTACGGCTATGAGCAATCTAGTCCTCTCAGCCCACAAGTGTTTGAATTTGAGTGCACGTTACCAGACCTTCAGCTTAACAAAGAGTGAAAGTGCTTACAAGCCTCTAACGTTCGGGTGATTTAACATAGCTATTAAAGGTTCCGAGAGATCAATCAGCCATTCCAGCAATGTGCCGTCAGCACTACGCTAAAGCATATTTGCTCCACCGCTATGACATAAAATCATGTCACATTGTTAACAAGGACTGATTTAGGAGAAACAATGCTAAAAAACGTGAAGAAACGTAACTGTGCAGGAGACGCTCTGTGGAGTGCCACTGATCACTACCTGTCAGCTACTACAATAAAGCATTAAACAGAATCCTATCTGAATAGAAAACCCCTTTATCCTAAAAGTCTTCCAGGGTATTGCCAATATTCAGACACAAATGAAAAACATTTTAATGGAAACTCACTTTTAATGAAGTATGTTGCTGGGATTTGGCAAGGACTGGTTAGCGATCCAGTGCTCTTCTTGTGTGTGTGACCAAATGGCTCTGAAAGCAGAGCAGCTTATCGAAGTCTAAGCCTTTAATTCAAAAGCAGGGAATACCACCAGCGTGTGGGTCACAGATAATGGAAATTACTTGCAAGTCTGTCAAATTCCCATTCAAAACTCACACTTGCAAGACTATTACGAGTCAATTCTGGATTTGGAAAAAAAGTCATGAATGTAGGACGGCCCATCTTTATGAATAATTAATTGGTACTTAGAAGAATTAAGTTACAAGGCCATAAACCCACAAGATTTCCAGCTTTCCCCCCTCCACACATTTTTTTGTAAACATTTGGGACAGTACTACCTAAATATCAACTGCTTTTGAGATTTACAAGGAGCATTAACACACTCTTCTCCCCAGCTCTGTACCTACCATTCCGAGTTGAAATCATGAGGGAAATCATCTCCGATTGCTTCTACAAGGTATAAAGCATTGGAACGGTACTGCGTGGATCCAAACAAGCTGTTTGCAGCAACGTCAGTTGGCAAGTGGTAGGAGAGGGATTGTTTTTCAAACTGACCCCGTGGAAGACTGGTGAAAAGGCGCTCCCCTGAGGAGCCCAGAACAAGCCCTTTTGCTCTAGACAGGTGGACAGCCACGCTGAGCACATTGTACCGCTTCTTGGACCAACGGCGGGTTATGGGACAGTACCAAAGAGGATGCTGTTACTTACACAGGAGCCCCTAAAGTTGTTTCAGTAACACAAGGTACTTTAATTTCATCAACAGCCCACGACTCCTTCAGCAGCCGTCTACAGTACCTTTCCTACTCCTTGCATTGCAAATAGAAGAGAGAGCACAAAACCTCATCCACAGATTTAAATAAACTTTTGAGCAGATTTATAAAAACTAAATGTCATTCTTGGTAATAGTTCATCTCATTTAGTGTTAAAAATCCTCTAGAAAGACACAAAGCCATGTTAAATGAACGAATGGGGACAACCATGCCATTATAATGTGTGTTACTGCGTCAACACACAAGGACTGGGGTGTTTTGGTTTTGTGTTCTTTTTTTTTTGTAAAATACTTCAAATATATTTGCACTACTCTTATGTTACAGATTTGATAGGCTTTGCAATGCAATAAAAATGTTATTAATCGGAAACGCCATTCTTTCAATATAGCAGTTTTATAGAATACAGTCTTAGATTCCATTTTAATTATGTTCCTATGAAGGAAGTCTCCAACACAACTGATTAAACAAAAGTAATTGTTTTCTTTAAGACAAATGGCTAGACTGAGTCAATACAAGTGTTACAGATCAGCAATAAAACTCATTGAAATAGATGTGCGTTGCAGCCCGCAGACCATCTGCCTGTACAATAACTGGAGCGTCGCCGATGTATCAACCACCTAATAACAGTGCTTCGGTTGATGGGCTGAACTGAAACACTTGCTGTGTCTATCCATTTCATGAACCCCTACCGAAAGGCGCTCACACATTTTGACAGAATAACTCAAAAGCACCGCTGTAATTCTGAATGTTCTTCACAACACATTGACTGCTTGCTTAATTTGAGGTAGAGCCCCCCACTGACCAGTATATCACCGGATACAGGTGATGTATCACTCCTCTAGGGACAGCAATTTTGTTAGTAAAGTACCTTAGGTCACAGCAGGGATTTCCATAGACCTTAAAGCATAATGCATCCATCAGGCAAAAGTTAGTATCGGACAGAAAGCTGATCCGAAGCACAACGTGAGGGTAGTTGTAAGTTAAAGGTGCGACACCAGGGAGCTTAAAAAAAAATTATAAGCTTTGGTATAATCAAGTGGTTACACATCATACCGATTTAACATACACTCAGAAATTAGAAAACATTACAGCCTCAACTTATGTAATTTAGCTGTTACGCTCACAGTTTCGGTTAAAAAACCCCACTTGTTTCTTATAACTTTAGTTTGAGCACGATTTAAAAAGCTCAACATTTAAAAAAAACCCTTAAAAGCAAGAGACTGTCTCTAGAGTGAACATTTTCCATTAGAACACATTAATATTTGACAGACAATCTTGAACTGGAAGCATCTAACTTACAAACAAGATGCAGAAGTATTTAAATATATCTCTGGCATTAAGTCTGCTTTTAAATTAAACGATACTAGTGCCCAAAAAAAAGTAATTATGATCAGTGTCATTTGCAACTCTGCAATTAAAGCAACCTCTAATTTGGGGCCCTTTGTTAGCACATCCTATCGGCCAAAGAGGGAAGTCAGTAGTCAGGGGCAGTTTTCTTTAATCTCCCCAAATTTATTCCTATATTCTGTTTTCTTAATGAAACATAAAACACTCTAAAGCCAACAGTGTTGAATGATAACAACTGGCAGAAATAAACAGGCAATTTTCTTACCGAGGAAAAAAAGCTTCTTCTGGTCTAGTTTTAAATATAGCCTGAAGATCCTATTCTCATCATAAAGACAAGAATTTTGTAGCTGAAGTGCAACTTATGTTTTATTTATTATTTAAGTTCCTTTCATTATTGTGTACTGACTTGTCCACAGAATCCAGCACAGACACTTTAATCCTCTGATGGCAACAGAAACTAAATTATTCATAGTTTAAAATTTTTGTCCACTACCTTTAAATCAATGCTACAAACACTGATTCAAAATCGACGACTGGAATTCCTACATAATCCAAGTATACGGCAAAACTTGAGGTTCATTCAAAAGTTAACTTTGTTGTTTCCACTACCTTCGTTTTTTCCTATGCAGCTTCTACAAGACTGTTCAAGAAAAATGTTCTCTTTGATACATGTTTATGAGTATACTTGCACAAAATATATATTTTTCTTCTTTTAAAGTTCACCTTCCACACATATTTTTCATATAGTTGGTGTCCAGACGTAAGTCAACTTCCACTCCCTTCTAACAGGGCCAACATTTCACTTGCGGTGCAGCTGGATGGATACAACGAACAGTAAAAGGAAAGCATACCTACAGTAACGAGGGTTTATCTAACCATTTGATAGAAGGGCTTCCTAACGACTGAAAAAGAGACAATTTCATTTTTTTTTCGTTTCTTTCTTTCTCTCTTTCTCTCTTTCTTTCTTTCTTTTCCCCCCAATCAGTTATTTGGATCCAAATAGGCAACTGGTAATTCAGAAAACAATCCGAGGCGCATGGTGGCCTGGCCTTGGGACCAGGCTGCACAGCAGAGTCCCCTCGTGTCGTATCACGTCCTCCTCGCACGGGATTTGGAGGCCGAGTGAACAATTCCAAAATACTTTGCTGGTTCTATTCTAACATACCATATGAGAGTTCATTTTTTGTTTTTCCGTTAAGCTGCGTAAGGAAATTTTTGAAAGGCACTCCGATGTTTTAACTGTACTATGCAGGGGAGACGTGTTGAGGCAACAGGCTTATAGCTACCTTACTGGGTACAGAAACTGTTTATTTGAAATGGATTTAATAAAATGCAAATGTTGGGGATCTTTGTATTTTTTTAACCCAACGAACAAACTATTTGCATGAATAGCAGGATGTGTTGTTTATGCCACTTTTTTCCTCTCCCCTGAAAGTTAAGGATCCCTCCATCAGCAGCCAGCTGTTATTTATAACAGCCAGCTGTATAACTTCAAAGATCTTGCAATGTAAAGATTTTATAATAATGTTGCACTGATACAACAAGATACAGAAAAGGAAAAAGCTCAAGTAAATTCAGACTGTCCTCAAAACATTAACTTCTGTGAGATAGATGACCTTTGACTTTTAATGAAGGACAAGTAAAACACTTTCTTATACATAAAAAAAATTCTATTTACATCATTAGGTCAGTAATTAATTTTACAGGCAAAGTAAAAGTCTAATGCAAAGGAACACCCAAAATAAGCCTGAAAAGACATAACGGGTTCAAAGAAACTGTGGTGAGACATTTCATCAAATGGTATAACAATTTAGCATAGCCATTTAGTGCTATTTGTGGCAGTTCTGTACGTTGTATACTTGAAGACAACATGCCAATGTACACTGTATATAGAAATAACTGAAAAAAAAAAATTAAAAATGCCTCAAAAATTAGATAAACATCTGAAACTCCCAGTTCATGTAACTCATACTATTCTACCACAACATAATTAATTATATAACACAACTCGTCTCAGAAAGTAACTAGAAAATGGCATTTCTCACTATTCCCATATTTCAGTTCCCTGTGAGCAACCAGCCTCACATAAACATGACAGCAACAATTTCTACTCAGCTGAGAGAAAATTTACAAGTCTATTGCTTTGTACTATTTTTTTAACCTTTGCAACGCAAGCATCAACACTGGTTCTTCTCACACAGTATCACCCCTATGATCTTCCTTCTGAGCAAGTTTCCTGACCTTATATATATGCACGCATAAAATAAAGCCAGTTCCCTCGGCAATTGTCCAGGGAAGGAACTACACATTTCAGAACATTCAGCAGGTGGAAAATGACATCACACGCGTTTGCTAGCATTACGCTAATCCTGTAATACTAAGCAGTTGGCTTCATTAAATACTCGGGGATCGCTGTTTTTAACCCAGGCTTAGCCTGCCTAATGAGAAAGATGACGGCCACCGCTCTGGAAATACTTTGATGGTACAATGCCAGTGACAACAATTCAGGGACCCATGACTCCTTTAAAGCTACAGTAATAGCATGTAATGGTTTTATTTACCTCCTGTTATAGTGGTATTTAGGAACTCTGTCTTCAAACACTTATTTATTTTAAAGTGACTACCAGGACTGGCATCGCCACAAATATCACATAGGTCTGGCAAAAACCCAATTACTTGGGCAATCACATGCAAAACAGAGCTTCCAGATTTGTTGAACGGTGGATGAGAAAAACCTCTAGCCAGACAAGACGACTAAGGAAGCACCAAAACCAGCTCAACGACATCCACGGTTTCTTATCCAGAGTACTCTGCATACAAAGTTTAGCTGGATCTGAGACTGTGTTTCACCATTTTGTATTAATAGATATGACTGCAGGATGATCTTGTAAAAACCAAATGGAGCACGGTACCCACCTCTACATTACCATATCCCAAGTTATTACTACAGCATTAGTTCACAGACATGAAGCATCAGAATTTCTATAATACTGTGTGCCATTTAAAGCACTTACATTCGTACAGGGATTTGTTCCAAGTTTCAATTTGGCTTACTTATCTGCATAAAGCCAAGGCAAAAAAAAGTTCACAATATAAACCCAGAAGAAATCACTATCAGCTGTTTCTCTCTAACAAATCTAAGTTTCTTAGGTACACATTTCAAGGACAGGCCTTGTTTAAAGAGCTCCGTTTATTTGAAGTCTGTTTCCTGCTAACCAGCTGACAGATCAAAGGTACTTCTTAGCCCTACCATTTGTTCCCATTTTTCCCTCTTTTTCAACTTAGTCAAAATTTTAAATCTAATAAATTTAAAATTTATTTTCAAATTGATCCTTTCATCCTTTTCAGTCTTCTATTCCTTACATTTTATGTTCCACAAAGTTTTCCTGTGACATCTCTCAAACACTGGAACCTATGCCATTGAAGTCTTTGGGTTACTTAGCTACATGAAATTAAGCACAGGTATAAGTCTCTGTAAGATTAAAAAAAATGCTAAGATGTAAGCTTTTGAGAGCCTGAACCTTTTAAGTACTTTGTAAAATATACACTGTTGTGTAAATTATTGTGCACGTGCAGTGGGACAATTTAATATCTAAAAGATGCCTTTGTATACAAACCTGGTACATTTTACGAATTAAACATTGTTTCATATACATCCATTTTTGCAGTTGTGGGACTTTTTTGCTGCCACATACTGGTAAATCTATTCCTATCAATTCATTATCTCAGTGATATGCAAAAAAAAAATTCAATAAAGATTAAACAAAATATACCATCTTACAGTTAAAACAGCTACAATGCAATATGCTTAGGTAAACAGTTTGTCAATACTTGACTGTATAAAATGTACTCACCTGTACTCAGTTACTATAGAAACAATGATCATAAAATTGATCATAGTTTAGTTTCACAACTTTCTAACATTGTAACTTCATTATCTGCCTTTCAGTCCAATATACAGACCAAACACCTGGAATAATGCAGCTGAGTAAAGAGACATGCTAGGAATAGACTTGCTTCCACGGTGTCCAAATTTTTTTTCTTCAGAAGTTAAACATAACGACCTCAGTATTTTTCTACTTGTCTTTCCAGTTTTGAAAACAAATGCCAGGGCAGTTTTAGATCTCTCAAAACGAGAGTCTTAAAAATCCCCAAAAGTTAAGGATTCTTAAGCACCTTCTCCCAGACATGCCAGCTCACAGTAGGTTTAAAAAAAACCCCAAAAACCAAACCCCAAAAAACCCCAAACCCTTTTCTTAATTGTTTTATTTCCAGATCTATTACTGATTTGATGATCTCCAGTAAATCACTTTTGTACTCTTAATCTCAATTTTACCATCTCTATAAGAGAAGAACACTATTAACACTGATTTGTGGAACTACACTGACCTAAACGTATACCTAAACCAAGCAGAATATGTGATGAGGTTTGAAATAAATATGAAGAGCCACATGAATCTCAACTATTTTTTACCCTTTAAAAATCTGAATACCTCATCTCAGAAATACTGAGGTTTTTTGATGAATGCATTAGATCTATTCAGTGTCTTCTTAAAATGTTCAGGTGGATGGAGAGAGATGGATAGAGAGGGCGGAATAGAGCGCGCGATATACGCATTTCTGGGGAAAATAGGGTATAAACGTGGTATACATCAAAATGAAATGAAACATACTGAGATCCCAAGCCTCTAAACAATCAAGCATCTGTCCATTTTTGGCACCGATACTGGTTTTACACCTACTAGTATGCAATTATACGTATATACTTTGCAGTTTCTGGACTGAGCTCCCATATACTGGTTAGCTATGTTTGCTACTGGCCAATTAAAGCACACTTTTACTTTTGGGAAGGAATGGGAAGAGAAGATGATGTATTGTTACGGACACGATTGTTCTAGTTTCTTTGTATTATGCCATGCAAAATTGTATGAATACATAGTTATTTTACGTTTATTTATACAACATTCTGGTTGACTGATGGTTGCCATTTTATCCCAAATATTTATTTTAACTATACACTTTGTGTCAAAAGAGCCACCTGCACCCTGATGCTAAATCTGCTAGCTTGGATTGTCTGTAAATTCCGAGAGCTTCATCATAGCCCATCGCCTAGAGATACACTTTATGCACCATCTTGTCAGTGACATGTATTTCCTTCCTTCCTTCCCCAAAGAGGCTGTATTCTCTGTTTTCATAACTATGAAAAGAACACATTTTCAGAAAATACTGTACATTTTTTGCCTTCACCGTTAACATCCCACATCAGGATCAGAACTTAACTGCCAGACTAAATGAGGCCACTGGGTCTCAAAATGTTTTTCTATCTCAAGGAGTAACAAACTAACGAGAAGAAATACAAACTTCCTTTGCATTTGATTTCTACAGTATTAGGAAACGAAAACAAGTCTCCAGTTCGTCAGTGTACTGCCCACTATCAATTATCACATAAAAATAATTTGCCTCCTTTCTGAATTAATTAGTTGTAATCTTCTCCTCTCCCCTCCAAATTTTTCATGACTCTGAGTAATTTTTAGTTTATCCCCGGTCACTGTAGAATATTACAGACCACCAACATTCTCCAACGTAACATTACCGATATGAAAGCTAATAAAAGGCATATCTCTCTATTTCCCCCTAACTGACATAGATCTTTGACACATGGGTCTTTACGTAGGTCTGTGGACCACTGTTCTGGTCCAAGCAAATTATAACTTAGCTCAATTATTCAACTAATTTTGTTTTGTAAGACATATTTCATTCATAAAGCAAGATTTTTAAGATCTGAATGGTTTTTAATCACTTTCAGAATTCTTCCTCCTTAAAAACCATTATACACTTTGTAGCAAAAATATTGTCTGCCATGTTAGGTCTGACACTTTCAACAGCAATATGACAAAGGAAACTAGAATCTCCGGAATGAAGTACCGTCTTTCTAGACAGCCTGTCTTACTGTTGAGCATTATAAGGTTTTACATTCCATAATCTGCATCAAGCACCATAAGGAGAGGAATGATTAGATCTTCAAAAGATACTGCTCTTTCAGGGATTTTCTACAATCAAAGTTTGTCTGTTATAGTGGTTCCAGAAGAGCTGAGGAATACAATGCTTCTACTTTGGCCACAATTTATTTCAGTGCTGAAGAAGAACAGGACACACCACTTAGCCTAGTAGAGGTACCGTTATGACTCTCTGCATAGAACCAACCAAATAAATCCAGAACCCATGCTAAAAATTCTGCTGGTACAAAATACCTGGGGATCACACAGTAGGAAGTCGTAGTAACCTCTGCAACGATGTGTACCTCTACACTTTTTTTTTTGTTCAGAAACAACAAGCCAAATCAACACTGATTTTCATCTTACGATGAAGTTTCCTGTAAGTCAAAAACACTGCCTATGTGTCATGTCCCCATTAATGTAGGCTGTTCTTTAGAAAGTTTACAAAGATAAAGTTAAAACTCTGAAAATAAAAGATGCAAGTGTCTGTCAAAGTCATGTTTTTCTTTTAACAGATGGGTAATGTTTCACGATAAAAAATGTTTGCATTGCATGTATTAAGATTAATTATTAATAAGGAAGCAAGTATCTTTTCATAGGGCTACAGCTTCAGGATTCAGTTGCAAAATTAACAGTTCAGTTTGCTCAGTGGATGAAGTTAAAACACATTTAGTTTAAAACTAAGTTTAAGGCAGCTGTTAACAGTGTGGATTACTCACGTCTTACTCGCAGCATTAGTTCAGATCTGTCTACAGTACCGAGTAACTGTACAGCTTATTCTGCACCATGACATGACTTCCAATAAGCAAAGCTGTATGCAGCAATTATGGAAGGAGGAAAAAGATGACATTACAAAAGAAATCTTATAAATATATAGCTTTTCAAGAAACAGAAATTTAAAACAGTTCTCTCTCTGATAGGGCTGGGCAATTTTTCTATCTGCTTGATCAGCACATAGTTGTGGCATAGCGTTCAATAGGACATGAACTCCACTGACTGAGTTAGCTCCCCAAAGAGTCAACACGATAAAGCAGCCTTCCGAAAATCTAGTGTGCTATCTTTCAGAGGGTTGAAACAGAAGTTGCAACAAAAATCTCTTGTTTACTCACACAAAAGGCAAAAATGAAGTGGCAGAGGAAAGTACTTTCCTTACTACCATATTCTTAATTCACAAGTACATTTGGAATATAAGGTTCCCAAAGGTGACTAAAGCAGAAGATGCAAAATTATCTTCAACATCAAAGTATTTCTAGATTCTAACAAAAAGATTAGTCAGAAGAACACCACCATGAAGGACAACTTATAACTGGTGATGCACTTTGCACACCAGCTCTGCGCAGTTGGGCATGACTTCAGTCTGAATGCCCACACGTACAGCTGCGGGGAACATGTAGATTTCTATCTCTTGGAGGGATTTACCAAGACACTTGGCAGAAAGCCATGACCCTGCTCTTCCCTTGCACTGGGCAGCAAAACTGGCAGGTGCAGAGAAGACAGCTTTCTGAGCCGACCCCCTAACTGCACGCAACAGAAGTCCAGGAGACAGCCGTGTGCTCAGGCTCCACTCCTGCTGATGAGGTCAAGGACCAGAACTGTAAAGGGGAACTAATTATCCTGGACTCACCTCAGAGAGTTTGTGCTGGGCATGCACGAAGGTTACACAGCACCTCCAGATCTCCCATTCAGAAGGCTATCCATGAGAAACACAGGAATGGAAAAAGACTGCAGCTGTGTGTGCTGCAATGAAATCCACAGTGTCACTTTCCTGCGTAACAGCACTACAGCAACACAGCAGGGGCTTTTTTGTGTAAGGAGAAACACCTTCTTTGAAACTGCTAAGGTTTCTTCCTCTGTTTTCACCCTTATGAATGATGAGGATATTTAATTAATTTTAAAGTTGGCACCGATTAATGTCCCAATTAACAACACTGCAAATCCCTCAAAATACTGTTCTATATCTGTTTCCTAAGTAATACTGGAGCATGCTAGGAGGAAGTAAAGTAATACCGATCTCCTCCACAATATGCCAAATAAGCAGATTTGAGTCTGCTTAGAAAGTGCTGATAAGCAAGAACTGCTTAACAGAAAACCTATTTGAGTTCACACTCACCAAATGACAACCTAAAATTATTTAGAGAGAAAAAGGGAAGAATATACTTTTTAATTTTTTAATGTGTTAAGACAAACTCGCCTTTTCTCTGTTTCACACAGTAATATAACTCTACAGATAGAGACCAAGAGTAGAGACAATACTATGACCACATTCAAGCACTTTTATAAAAAGAGTTTTTGGATTTTTGGTCCTGCAAACTCTGTTTCAAAATAGGAAGTAATTATATTTCCAGCTTAACGACAAATGGTTTTTCTCAGCTGAAACCTGGAACCAATCTTTATCATCAGACTTGCTAAATAAAAGATCATCCAGCTGACTTGTGGCTTCTGTAGGAAAAAGAGTCACTCTGCAAGTCTGATTCATATCCAATATGCATTTGTACACTAGATTTGTACATTTCAAACATTCAGACAAGAACACAGTAGTGATATCACGAACATCTGAATTCCTCTTAAAATAATTTAGAAATGTCAGTGTTGAGCAATAGATGTGCTCTCGTGTGCAAAGAGGTAAAAACGCGTACTTGAACCCAAGATTCTCCAGTTCCTGAACTGTTATCTCCAAGAGAGTAAACCTCTAGAGTACATCTCCACATGACACATTTATCTAAAGTGGCTGCACACACATAATGATGGCTTTTGTTTAGTGATCATGGTCATTTTGAGTTTGTTTAAATACTGCAGCCGAATGCCTATAAACTAATCCCAGAACATTTTGAAATGCTACAAAGCTTTTAGCGGGGGAACCTCTTGCATAGGCTTTGTAGATGAAGCTGACCACAGTTCACTGGAACCAGCCAGCTCAGATAAGTAAGATGAAAGCAGACATTTCCTGAAAATATCTTGAAAGCTTTCCATTAGACTGTACCAGGGGTATACACTAAAAACAGCAAGTGCCCATGCTTGTATAGCAACCAATCTTCCCACTGCTTTCTCCATTCTTTCTTGAATTACTGTATTTGTACCTATTTATCTCCTGCATTTGATATCTTGCAAAGTTCTTTGGGGGAAAAAGACGCAACTTCTGTATTCTAGTTTACAGTACATTATACAGCAGCTAGTACTACAACAAAAAATTCTGCTTAACATACTAAACGTGGCAACAGGAAGACACAGAAATCTACCGCTGCCAAAAATTATTACAAATGACAAATAAGTAAGAAATTTGACCTACAGGTCATTTTAAAGAGTCACCCGCTCTATGACAGGCATGAATGCAATTATTTGAACGTAATTCTCTGGCTGTCAAAGTGTACTCTAAGAAGGTCGATACAGCATTGCTGAATGTGCTGGTCATAAAGATAGGAGTGCCTCAGGCTAGATTTTCAATAAAGGCTGAGACTGGCTGTTCATATTTTATATGATAATTTGATTGAATAAATCCAGCTGTTCACTAGGAACAGGAAATGCTCCACTGTTGCGATCTCCAACATTTTGTACTTTGGGAAAGACAGTCACACTGTCTAATTTCAGGCACTTTATTTCAGAGCAATGAATTAGAAGCCCAGGTTTCTTTAATAGTCAGTAGACTCACGGGCATGTAAGTACTTTTAATAGCTTCTCGAGGACCAGCAGACTCTAAAGGAAGCCTAGGTCTAATTTAAGCACCAAAATTAGGTGCTATGACTATCCAACATGCTGTAACCTACGAAGAGTTAATATGCAC
This sequence comes from Balaeniceps rex, assembly GCA_013401315.1. Taxonomy (NCBI): domain Eukaryota; kingdom Metazoa; phylum Chordata; class Aves; order Pelecaniformes; family Balaenicipitidae; genus Balaeniceps; species Balaeniceps rex. The sequence goes on along the minus strand of VYZW01031174.1, from coordinate 41,547 downwards.
ACTCCAATGAAGAGAGGATAGCATTATCATAACATAATACAAAGTATTAAGCAGCGATGACACTTGAATTCAACACAGCAGTAATGATAATAGTTATTCTGCCCAGCAGTGTGTAACAAAAAGGGTCGGGGCATTCTGAAAGTGCACTTGTGAAGTTCAGTACACTGAGTCCTCAGCACACGCTAGCCATATACGAGAAGGAAGTGGTGAGCCACAATATCGATGCACAAAATGGGGTGCAAGCAAAGTCCAACAGTTGCTGCTTTAAATAAAACAACCCTGCCCCTTTCCAAACAAAACAAAAAATGCTTGAGGTCTTAGTATTTTCTTGTGAGGCATACCCTGAAATCCCTTGCTCATTCTGCTTTCTGTACTCTCTGTTCTTATACCTCCTGCACCTGAGGGTATCTGTAATATGGTCTTTCATCCTCCTGGAAAGAGGAATTATTATCCTCTTCCAGGGTGGGGCTTGTGCTACTTCACTGTTTAGTGTTAGGAAGAAAGTGGCCATCCTGTGTCTGGGACCAGGTCAAGACCTGTGAATACATATTCTGAAAATGTTCTCCTCTTTCAGTGACAGAAGCTAGTAAAGAGCCGCTCTGATTCAGGCCCCATACAACTCTGCGATCCAAATGACATTACACGTGCTGCAACATGCATCATCTCTCAGTATAGCTAAGGGAAAGGCAGAGCAGAAATAGAGTGCAATTCTTTCTATGAGCAATATCAGTAAGACACGACAGATTCCTTGGCAGACTGCAGGAGGTGAGACAGGGCCACAATCTGAGGACCTCTCTGCGAGGGGTTGCCCAGGTCCTCAGTAGCCTTTCCCTGCACACTTCTGGCTTCCACTAAATACTCAAGTTTGATTAGAATTCCCACATAATTAAATGTTCTGTTTTAATCTTTCCCGAAACAATGCAACACTCATCATCTTAGAGCAATCTTAACACTCATTCTACCCCATCTACATTCTTCCACATCCTCTCCTAAGAGAGGGCTGAGAGAAGTTGTTCAAAATCTGAAGATCATGAGCTTGCAAGAACCCTACAATAAGCTGAAGTCAACAGGAGTTTTATTCATGATTTCACTAGAATAGTATGAGAAATAAAGTCTACTCTATTTTAGGATCAAATACAATTAATTTGCTTAGGGGTGGACCCTTAGAAAGCAAAAGTAAAAAGAGACTTGGTTCTCTACTTCTACTGATTGCTACCAAGACTGCCTGCTACTTGTATAACATTTTAAAGCAATTGTAAAACAATCATTAAGTATGTAAACATTTGGAGCTCATCATATGCAGAGAGACCAGCAAGATATTTTAACTTCCGATCAAGAGAGTCACCATTTCCTTAAATGTACAGAAACTACTTGAAAAATTCATAAGATCTGTTTCACAAGTTACCAATTCAACCATAAGAATATATAGTAAAAATGACAAAAGATTTGTTCTTATAGTTGATAAAAAATTTATGCCAAGGCATTCAAGTAAAGTTACTTTCTGTGTTCTGATTTAATGAATCATTTGAGCGGTATCTGGCTGGGTGACACAGATGTAAGGCTCGCTGAAGCCTACTCTAATGCCTGCTGGTGTAGTCTTCCTTGGGACAGTAAAGCCAGAACAATGTGTCAGACCGAAGTAATATCAAGGAAAGTAAGTGCAGTACCGGGGATGCTATAAGGTTGGCCCACAACACTTCTTGACCTGCCAATGTCTGTAAGTACTTCTCTGTCCTACAGGCTCCAGTGACCCAGGAAGCCCAAAAGAAGCAGCAGCAGTGCGGTAAGGAACAGTCTCTGGAATAAGATTTTTGCAATCTTGTAATTCAAGCTGAAAGACAAAGATTTAACCCTACTGAAAGGCAGGGCCTGACACCAGTAATTTCTTAAAAGGTGAACTAATGTTAAATGTTTAATACGAATTTGTGAGAGAACTGTCTGTTTTACACACCGCAAGGTTAATATCTTTAACTTCAGAAATGTACATGAATTTGGAAAATATAAATTAAGGAAGTTACTCGATGCATATGACTATACAGATCATGCCTCTGTGTAGAAGTTTACTGAGAGACACTATAATAAAATTAGGCTTCCTATTAGGAAAACCCTTGGAAAGAATTGAATTCTACAGTCAGCAGAACAAAGCTAAGGAGGACTGTAGGCACTGTAGTATCATAATCTTAAGCAGTAAAGCTAATCCTCATAAAAATAAAATACTGGGTCCCAGTATTCCTTTCAGAAATTTGGGAGTGGCTAAAAAAGCTTTCCCCTCTCAAAGAAGTTTGCTAGAATAGTCAAACAAACATATTTAGAAGCACACCATATCTTTATGGAAATGATTTGACGTTAATTGTGAAAGTGAAATCTTTTAAGAAATTAGAAGTAAAATGAGAAATGAAAAGTGTAACAGTTATGCCAAATCCAAGTAATACAATACACGTCATTTTGTCCTGCTGTCAGAGAGGGGAAGACTGTCTGTCAGCAACAAATGGAAGAGAGTGAAGTATACTCCTCCTTCACCCCACCAGTCCTCTTTAAAAATCCCTAAAGCTCAACTTTTCTTTTTTCAACATAACATTAAGTTTGTCTGTTGTTAACATGTTGTTGCAAGTGGGACAATCCTGTTTTGTCAACAGAATTAAGTTCATTTGCATGAAAAAATACTGTTGATTCCCCAGTTAATTTAAAGAATCTTTCCCTCCTTTTTCTGAAAATTAAATCTTGTCTCAATAGGCTAGTTAAGACAGCTGTGTATGAGAATATTTGACATTAAAGGGTACTTACACAGATAACAAAACAATAGCAATTAGAGTCCATTCAGGCATTTTGTGAATAATATTTCTGTTTGTTAACCTGAAAAATAATAATAAAAAAAAATCAGAACATTTCAGAGTGAAAGTAAACAGATTTTAACTGCTGAATTTTAAGTCTACCATTAAAAGACTTAATACACTGAGTTACGATGTAGCGATTACAGCTGTATCTGAGCAATTCTCCAACTTTCAGGCTTCTCTCCCATCTTATCCTGTAACAGAGGAATTGCAGAATTCCCAATACGTCTCTTTTTTCTATATAGAAGTGGGGTAGGGAAGACTGAACAGAAGCGAATTCTTTGAATTAGCTCGCAAATGGTCCTGGCTGCTGTGAGGGCTCAGCTCTCACCCATACCCGCTGGGAAACTCTCAGGAACTGCACATGCGTTTCTGAAAAGACAAGCCTTCCTACACTTAGTTTCCCCCCCCGTTGGCTTCAGATCCAGATTTGCTGTAAAAGCTACTGTTGTGGAAACAGACTGGATTTTATAAGATACTAGAGACAATCCTCTGATGAGTCTTGTTTTTAAAATGGAAACCCGGAATTCTAACTTACGCAATGGAAGCCAGTGCAGGTATGAGGGCAAGAAAATGAGGTGTAAATCAAGAACCACACGGGTGCTCAACAAAAGCGCTGCTGCATTTTATGCCTGCTGACCCATTTGGCTGAACTTTGTAATAAGACAGATCTATTTTAAGTCAAATGTTAATCTGACTTAAAACAATTCACGTGCAAATTACTATGGCTGAATGGAGGCGTGACCCATGGTGTTCAAGAAAAGCAATTTCATGGAAAAGTCACAGCTAAAAACGAAGCTGTGGCTATGTGGGCACCTGAAAAGGCTAGCAGAATTAATTTTATTCAGACAGATGGTGCTATCCAACAGAAACACTGAGGGGCGAGTGCCTTCCTATGTTTGCTTCCTTCGTTTGCCTCCTTCTTGCTCTCAGCTTCCCTGCTATGCAGCCTTGTATAAATTCAAATCCAGAATGAAGCTACCCTGTCATTCATACCCACTTCTACAGGCACTGGTGAAGATGGGAGGTTGCTTAAAATGAAATACCTGGCAACAAATTCAAATCCACGGTCTTCTTCCCCAATAACAGTTTTTTTTTTTTTAAGTTTCTTTGGGCAAGTATATAGTTACCCGAAAGAGTGTGGAAAAGTGGAAAAAGAAAAGTATTTGTACTTGCCATTGTTAAAATTCAAATTCTGTTAACTATTCCCCCAAATTATATTCAAAATGGTCATTAATAATGCAGTTATGAATAAGATGTTTTATAGGATCATTTTGCATTTCCCTATTTCAGAAAGATATTAAAAATTAATAAAATTAATTTTTATTTAAGGACAGTAATGATTAAAGCAATATTATCCTATTTTTCTCCTCAAATCTCCAAGTCTTCCAACCAAAATAAGATTTTGAAGCAATTATTACTCAAATAGTATCTCAACAGTCTGAGTTTTGTTAAATGATGGAAGAAGCAGCAATGTTTTGTACTACATGTACAGGAATTGTCATATCAAACTAGAACCAATAGTTCCAGCCAATACAGATTATTTTTGTTATTAAAAGATTCACATTTCCCAATTCCTATTTGAAATAGCTAATGGCCTTAGCTGGCAACAAAGCTTGTACCTGGTAAACCGTTACATTTTTCTGGCTACAGAACAAGAGACAAAACAAAGGCTGAACGTCTTGACTCAATACTGATGACAGTGATAAACAGTACCAAGAAATGCCTGATGGAATCATCTTGACAAGCAATTCATATGTAACATTCCAGTTAATCTGCTAGGATGAGACACAATGGAAGAGACAGCTCCAAGCCACCCGGGAAAACTCTGTCAAATTGAGAAAGCAGCTTTATTTCAATGCTCTACAAGGAGTTATTATTGATTAGAGCACAGGAAGGTGTCATTCTTGTACACAAACTGAGAGATGCAGTTATTTGTGTCAATTAACTCTTATTCAATGTTAGTATTGATTGGCAAGGTCTGAACACTAGTCATTGCCATCAATATGCTATTTATGAAGGAGGTAGGCAAAAGACACAGATAACCAGCAGGATACAGCAATATGGATCTGCTGATGTACTACTGTCACTGCACTGGATGAACAGTCAAGTCAGGCTTCCACAATGAGTAACCTTTCAGTACAACACCTGTCCTAAAGCACTTGTGCAGTTGAAAAAAAAAAAACATTTCAGGCAGATCAGACTAAAGCTAGGAACCTACAGGTGTGAAGCCTTAAATAATAAGGAGCAGTGGAAGGGCAGTCACTTTCAAAAACAAGCTGTGTGTCAACACCAAGGCCTCTGAAGAGCAAAGCTTTCAGAAAACAGGGAAGTGCAAGTCCTCTGTAAAAATGCTTCATTAATTCTTTGTCTTGCCTCTAGCCAAAACTGGTACTTCAGAACAATCCATGAAAGAGAGGTCACTAGATTTCTGTCATAAACGTATGATGTGGAAATGTTAAAACTCTGCAAAACTTTGTGTACGTGATTTGAGTTTTGCAGTGAAATATTTTCTGTTAAAGAGTTTGGCTAAATTCTCCCTCCCCTACCCAAAGAAAGAAAGCAATACGCAGCTTTTCAAACCAGAATGTCTCTACTTTCTTGGCCTCTGTAGGGCAGGACAAGTAAGCCAAGAAGGTTGGATGATCCCAAACAGAAATAGCTGTGTGGGTCGCTTAGTTGCTGGTTTGCGGGTGTTGTGGTGCAGGGTGCCTGCGGGTGCCAGTAGGCAGCAGGACTCACGCAGCAGTTTTAATACTCTATGAAGGAGCTCAGACTGAGCAGATGGAACCAAGTGGCAGAAGCTGACAGGATAAAGGACTAAAGAGTAAGAGGCATAAAAATTCCATCCCAAATGACCTCCCAATAACTGACTAAGGCCCAGCCTGCAAAGAAAGTGAACTCCAGTACGGAAGTTGTAGGAATAAAGGGAGTCCAAGGCTAAAGTAACGAGTAAATAAAAAAAAGTAAACCCAAAAATGACAGAAAAAGAGCATACACAGTTGGTTCTACTTCTTTTCCTTTAGTTGTCTTCCCACTTAATTACCATCAGCTGCAAATTTTGCTAGCAGAACTCCATTAGCAAATGACGGCCTGATTTGTAAACAGTGCCTGCTGCGGCAGCAGATTTAAGCAAATCCCTAAGCACCCTGTGCAAGAACTTGAATGGGGACCACAACAAACTTAAAGTTATAGGAAAGAAACTCAGCAATGCAGGAGCTCACTACCCTTTCCTCAGCAGGATTACATTTCCTGGGATTTCTAGGAAACAAGTTGATAACAGGAACACTGTCCAATGGGGAACGGCAGATGGACACCAGGATTATTATGCTAAATAGTTATCCCCTAACAGGCCCCTAGCATCAGGTATTACGAACAAGATGCAAGAAAATGTAACTGGTTAATATAAACCAATCTTTTTAAAGTACAGTTTTCTTTATACCCATTTATAAACCATAGTCTTGGGTGCTATTTCCTTTTCTAAGTTTGTTTATCCTTACAATGGGAAAATACTTGTCATCGATGAATCTATGAGCTCAATTTTTAACATGTTACTATGAATTTGACTAATAGTGAGTAGCAATGACTTATTGGCACCAAATGTACAGTTGCTGAAAAAAACCCATTCCTTTGAACAGGTCCATGCTTGCTGTCTTTCAGTTTTACCCAGTATGTCCGTGTTCTTACACTGGGAGAAATAGAAAAAAAATGTGCCCCAAATGGAGAAGATTTTCTTTCTTTCTTTTTCTTTCTTTCTCTCTCTCTCTCTTTTTCATTTTACAATTTACCTTTGTTGCAAAGTGAAGTCATCAGCATCTTTGAAAATGAAGCAGCCTTTTTGTCCACCCATCCAGATTCCCAGGTGTAGGCATATGTAACTTCAGTTCAAGAATCTCTACCTATTCTGTAAGGCAGCAAGCTGACTTCATGGGATTAGGTCATAAAGTTGTGACTTCAGGGGATCTCAGCTATCCATAATTTTTCCAAAACTTGCACTAAGATGAGTGAAGTTCAACTAACCCAGATCAGCACAGGCAAATACTAAAGCATGGATTGTTTTTCTTTAGGCTTCAACTAGACCAATTTAACCATAAGAGACAGCTCCTCTAGCCCCTGAAAAAGAGCAACATATTTACGTACTGTAGTATAATTTAGTTTGATGACAACCAGCAAAAATGAGCTACTATTATAACTTTAGGCTCTCTTCAAGAGAAGCTCATTTACATGCGAAAAGGTCATTAACGTTCTGGTATTTTCACATTTCCATACAGAACCTGGTCTATGACAAAGTATTGCTGATTGACTTGAAACCCAGAATCTAAAGTTCCACTTAACAAGGGTAATAGGTAAAAGCCTATTAGTGAGTTTATACACTAGATAACATACACTCACGATACATATTTAAAAGCTAAAATATTGTCTTGGAAACAAGATAAGAAAAAGCTGTAACAAAAGTCTTGAACACATCTTTAGGAAACAAGTGTATCGTATTCATTGACAGAATTCAGTGTCAACGATGAGCTCCATAAAAGGAATTAAAATACTTGCAACCGTAAGATACAGATGAAATTCTATTTTAAATATGAAATATTATGCTTAAAAAAAAAACCCAACCACACATTCACAAACATAATCATTTAGCCTTGATTTATATATAAATAGCTAATTTTCTCTTGAACTTTTAACGAAATGCCCTTACACACTCTGGAGAATTATTTGACATCTCAGTTTTCGTAACAAAAGCTTACAGGCACTGAGGGACTTTGTTTGGGAAGAGCTCTAACCATTCTAAAATGTCTCTTGAGATCCCTCCGGTGCGTTTCCCAGCAGTGGTGATTGAATAAAATGCTGCCCAAAGGAGGCTGAACTGCAAGTGTTCCTTTAAAAACCAATGGAGCTGAAAATCGTTGTTTCTTAGTTCACCACATGCTCTTTTACCCTTCTTCAGCTAAGCTCTACTACAGCCATGTGTTTTATCTCCTATCCTCTCTGGCAAGTTCTTCAGCCTGAAATATTTCCAGTACAAAAACACAGGAAAGAGCACTAGCATTTGTCAGCACGCCCTCCATAGTTCTCAAGCATTTCAAAGAAATTAACATTACAAAGAAAGTAATGTTTAAATTTCTATACCCTGCAAACATAAATACCATTTAAAATTTCTCCCAGGTCCCCCTGCCAAAGCATTCAACCTAAAATCAGAGAGACCACTCATACTAAGTAAATTTATACCTACGTACAGAACTGGAGATTCAAATCTATGCCTTCATCTTAATATCCATAAGCTAGCTTTTGTGTATCAACAGACCCTTCCATATCAGAAATGCAAGCAGGAGAAAGGACCCAAAGATTTTTACTGCTTCCCTATTTCCGGTATTTTTGTATTATTTTACTATCAGTGACAATAAAACTTGAGAGGGGGGGGAGGCACTTACACATTCTTGTGCAGTGCCCACAATTGTCTTCAACCACCCCCTGCCCAAAATGCTGAATTTCTAAGCAATTTGTCTGGAATCTTCACAGTAAGAGAGCCCCAAGAATTTGCTATCATTACCTTCAACTTACTTCCTAACAAAAAAGACTTAAAAATAAACTCACGAAGTGTTATCTGAGAGATCAGAAATAGACCAGGGGAGACTTTTAAAATATGATAAATTATTGTTACATGAGCCAGGTATTGGGATCAAAGTCCAAATTAATTAGATTTGGTTCCATTCTGTAAATCCACAGGTGTGTGTACATATATACATGCATGTGTGTATATATATATACACACATAAAAAAAAGATTTTAGAAGTCCATTTTGGCTTCAAGGCTCCTTTGCTATAACCCACTTTTAAAACTTCATATTCAGGCCACATTGTCTTTGAATAGTAAAAATGATTTAAAATAGAAGTTTTGCTTTTGAGAACTTCCAGGACTTCTTACATAATCAATCATACAAAAGTAGATTGAAAGAGACCAAATGTAGTTCTTTCAGTTCTATCAATCCATAAGCTAAAGTGACTATTAAGCACTTAGGCTGCAGAGCAACAAAACTGTTTTAAGACACAAAGATCTTACTCAAATAGTAGGTACATATACAGTATATACATGCTGCTCTGATAGAACAAAAAATATCTTCCCTGGTTTCAGTGTTGTTGTTAAAATAAAAGGTTAATCACAACTTAAAAGACTGCAATTACAGAATCAAGTTCAAACACTAACAATTCTTTTAAATAAAAGAGATCATGCACAGAGTCACCAGAAAAGAAAGAAGCATCTTTCATAGTAAGAAATCCTGCATATAGAGATCTGTGTTTTAGTGGCATCCTGCCAGATGTCAGATAAATCATAAGGTAGAGCTGGGTTTCTATTCCCCAAAGCCTAGATTCCTTGTGGCAAACACCACATGAATGAGTTTTGGAAAATTTACATGTAAACCTCATGCAGGTTGCGGATGTGGGGGGGAAGTTTCAAGAGTGACAATGCACACAGAGTTAGCAACTGTTGTTGCTCCTTTTCCTGACAACACTTCAAGATACAGGACATGATCCAGGTCCAAGTTATGAGAGTTGTGTCCCAAAGAAAACCTAAAAATGTTCACAGAAGTTACCACCATTCTGTTTTCCCTCCTTCTTTATCGCAGTGTTTCCAAACACTGTCTTTACGCTTCTGACTGAAGCAGAAGCTTCATCCGTGGTGATAAAGTGTCTACTAGATCTACTTCCCCTTGAAATCAGGAACAAGACAGGTCAAACTGGACCTTCTTCCTGGCTCTAGAAGTTAGTGGTAACAATTATTAACCACATTAAAACCATTTAGCCAAGCTGTAGGGAGCCAGAGCAAAAGAAAGCGACAGATCTCAGAAACTCACGCTTAATAGGAGGTGACGAGGTAGCAGAACCTTTAAAAGACTCACCATCATCCTCCAGAGACCACTGGCCTAGTTTTTAAAAATCTACAAATACTC
>VYZW01031174.1:3882-27489 GCA_013401315.1 Balaeniceps rex | reverse complement strand
GCTGTGCAAACTGCCATCTGCAACTGTACCACAGATGACTGTCTCAGAAATAAGTAAGTTCTTTAGGGCAATAACGGGTTTAAGTTATGACTAAGGACACCTAGAAAAAGCCAGAACCTCCCTGCACAGTGTTTGCTTCTTAAAATGATGATGAATTAGCATCAACTTCAGCTTGATATTTACCAAAGTAAAGGATACTTACGCTTTTTTCAGTTTTTCAAGAACGATTCGCTTTCTAATCTGCATTTGTGCATTTGAATCAACAAGTGGGAAGGTGAGATCTTCCTGTTGATCATCCTGTATTAGACAAAAAAACTTTAACAGCTATAACCTGGTATTTAATTAAAGTCAATGCATCAAAATAGTCACAGCTTATCAATAAATGTTTAAACATAAGAAAACTCTTATCCCTGAATAGAAAAAAACCCCCACAACAGTAATTTCTTAATGGACAGAAGTTTGCTTAATCTGACCCAACATACAGTGCACACCTAACCTACTTTTCCTCTTCCCTATGCTAGATACTTTGATTCAACTAATGGGAAATTCCTTCAAAACTTAAGTCAGAGTAAACTTTTTCCAAGAAGCAATGTAATAGCTTTGTTTCACAAGAAGCAGCATTACGGAAATTATACTCTCTGATGCTAATACCACACTTGAACTTTAAAAGCAAAAGCAATTTCACATGCCAGTAATACACTGTGCAACCTACCCAGCCTAGTCAGCATACTGTTTTTACAGTAGTGACAAGAAGACCCCGCTGCCGTCAGCTGGTTTGTCTGACCTGGAAGGGGTAAAACCTCAGACCACTCTGTTTCTTGCGGTCTGCAAATCCTCTTGAGGTCTTTTTCCAAATTGTCTAGACTGCAGCAACATATCCAAACAAATCAGCAGGTTCCAACTCAGAGAATTTTAACAATAAATAATGCCAGAGATCTAGTCTTACTCAAAAGAAGAAAGAAATCCAATCTCAAGTATACCCTGTCATCAGTAAAAGGCAAAAAATTATTAAATAAAAATTTTACTTAATGAATCAAAGGGGGAGGGGAAAAAAACCCCAAACATGTTCCCTCCTCACCCGAAGTCTGCTCTGTCTTAAGACAGATTGTTTCATCTAAGTAAACCTTCTTTACCTTCGTGCTTCACAAACTGAAAGACAGCTATCAGAATTGAACGTGTCCCAAACAGTCATACAAACTCATTCTTACCAACCTAAAACATGATTCCTCAACCTTATGGGATTGTTGTGAACCTATCCAAGCTTCCTTTTACTATTTTACATAAATAGCTTGACGTTACCTTGGCCATACCCACTTATGATGACAGAAACAAAGAGCTTGTAATAATTCTTTCAAGGCAGGCTTTATACAGCCTCTACACTACTGGACACTCACTCTGTCTTTGCTTGGATGTTCCTCTGCTTGTGCATGTGTCGTCGCCTCTTCAGCCAAGATGCACTTTCCTTTATAGAACTCTTTTACTCGGAGTTCCAGGAACTCTGTTTCTTCTTTTAACTTTTCATAACTAGGCACAGGCTTAACTATTCCACCTGGGCTCATGAAAGGTAAAGAATAGTTCAGACTGTTTTCAGACTCTCCTACAGCAACAGTGTTAAGATCATCAGCTGCATCTAAGTCATCCTCATCAAGTTCTTCGTTCTCCTGGTTGGCAGATGATATGCATTCTGATGAACATAAAGAAGTGTAGTTTGGGCCATAGAGAAATTTTAAAGTTTCCTCAGTTCTCCATTCCATAAGTGTTTGCTTAAGCGCTTCTAATAAACTGCCTTTGGAATTAACTGGATCCCTCAGTTCAGTTTTTTTATGTTCTTTTGAGATAGCTAGTGTTCTTCTAAGATGTTCTGCCCCTCTTTTGCTCACACCTAGAAAAACTATCTGTGAACCACTGCAGGTGTTTTCATGGTTTTCTGAAGCACTTGATTGTCCTAGAGTAGTATTTTTTGAAGGCGTTGCAGGTATTTTATTATGAACAGAGCAAGCATACATTTCTTCCTGAGCATCTAATTTACAATTAGATAGTTGTTCAGTGGCTTCTACCACATCCGAGTCTTCAGTTTTAGGGCTGGAATAGACTTTCTGAGCAAGCTTCTTTTTGAGGATGCTGCTTCTGTGCAACTGCTGTGCAAAATTGGTTGAACTTGACTGACTTCCTGGTAGGACAGAAGAAACAAATTCTTGTTCATTATCACTACTGCTGTCACTGGCTGTGTCATGAGAACCAGATTCACACGGATTTGAAGATATCCTAGGATTTTCAATGTCAGAAGCTTTAATTACTTCATCACATAATTTCACCTCTTCTCCAGATTGTCCACTGTAACAGAAAACACAAGCTATCTATGAAATAAGAAATGGGTGTTACCTGTAATAGCTTTTCATCCTTGCATAAGGAAGATAAATAAAGCATTTTTCCCTTATAATAAAGTGTACTTTTTTGCTTTAAGTCATGGCTGCTCTTCTAAAAGTCATCTTGAACTCTAAGAGTTGTTATGTTTTGCAATCAAGATGACAAGTATAGTCACTATTCAGAGAAATGAATTCTCAGTTGCTTATTGGCAGTTAGAAAAGAATAGTAAACAAGACATTACTACAGACAACAGAATAATGCATGATGAATAGTGCAATTTTAAAATTAAGATAGGCATCTTAACATATATATGAATATAATACCCTAAAATCAGGGGGACAGCAGAGCTGGTTTTAGCACACGTAAGTTTGCCACCTAATGGCCATGTGATGCAAAAGAAAACAAACAAAAAGTCACAATACACAGCAAGGTACAGAGAGATGACAGAATAGCGTGATTTCATTTTAGCTGATATAGATGTTTTAGATTAAGAAGTACAGAAGCTTTCATCACATATAATTGGTACCATTTTCTTTGTAAAGAATAGATGGCATAAAATATGCAAAGTACAAACAGTGCATTTGTTTCAGATTTCAACAGGCTCAATTAAGACATACAGGCCAAGAGCAGCTGTACACTAAATCATACAGATCAAATATGCTGTTTTAGAATCACAAAGGAAAAAACTAAACAAGACAAATGATCCTTTGTGTAGGTTCCTGTCTATAACACAGGAAATCAAAGATTCCCCTTTCATTTGATGTGATGCTAATATTTCTAACTGGAAGTGCATATAACAACAACAAAAAATCGTTCAGTGTACCTCTGTCCCTCCTTCAGCAGCTCTATGTCTGGTGGTCTGCAAAAAGAAGATACCGAATGAAGATCTTCCTGCTAAATCAATGCTCTTGAAACACACATTAATACATAAAACATAGTTCAGGTTGGAAGGGACATCTGAGGATCTTCTAGTCCAACACCCTCTGTTCAAAGCAGGGTTAGTGAGAGCAGGTTTATACATACGTGTTCGCAGAGCATGACTCACGTGCCTGCAGCACGATGCTGTTATGTTGAACAACATTTAACAGAATCAGCAAGTCACACAAACGTTAGTCAGAAAGGACCTCTGGAGGTCTCTAGTCTGACCTCCTGCTTGTAATGCAATTGTCACCAGCACTAGATTAGGTCAGCCACAAATTCATGAGGTTTAAATCTTGAAAATCTCCAAAGATGGAGATTTCAAAACATTGCTGACTATCCTGTTTCATTCCACCATGACCTTCGGGCAATTTTTTCTCCCTGATGTCCAACCTGAACCATCCAAGTGATAATTTGTGGCCATCATCCCTTGTTAAGTTTTCTGCCATCAACCAAGAATAGTTTGTCTCTGTAATCTTTGTAACTTTTTTTCAAGTAGTTGTAGACTGCTTTCAGATCACCCTTTGGTCTCCTCTTCAACAAAGTAAACATGCCAAGATGTCACAAAGTTCCTACAGTAAAAACAATCCTGGGCCATTTATAGGAAAATGCTCCAAATTAATGAAAAAAAAAAAAAGAATATTCAGGATATCTTTACTTATTTAAAATTTACTTTGTTAAAAATTAGGCTATTAAGTTATACTGCTTTAAGAAAATGGAGTTCGAAGATTTCCAGAAAGTCTAAGAACCATAACTAAACAAATTCTGACAGGTTTCTTTCCAAAGCTCTACTTGCAGTTAATCTGCTTCAATTCAGTTATGAGGCAGCATCACAATGCTATTCCTTTTATCCAACACTAAATGTTGAAATCCTCACCCACCTGTCTTATGAATGAAAGAAAACCTTTTAAGCACGCACTGAATGCAAGTCAATGCACTAACACCTCTCAGACAGTATACAAAAAACCCCACAGGGTTAAAAAGATGAAAGCTGCACCACTCATATGAACGAACTGAGTTTGGAAACGAAAGGTGATAACATACAACGATTTAAATTATTAACTCCGTATAACTCTTCTTCAGAGTTTTAAGTGGACGTTGTAGTCTTTTCTGTCAGAAGAATTTCAGATATCCTAATGTGTAAACCTTTATCAGTGTGCGCACTTGTATGTGGTTGTGCAAACAGACATACCTAGCCATGAACTATCTGGGTTTTGTCTGTTTATTTTTTGAAAATACCGCCTCCCCCCGCCCCCAGCATAAATAAATAACTACATCAGGCATATCAGAACTACACACTTCTGATGTTAAGAATAAGGGGAGATTTTAGAAATACTTTCTTTAAAAGACAGCAAAACAAGAGCACAAAAATACCAGCAAGCTTTCTTAAACATTTAATGAAGAAATTAGTTTTACCTACTAGAATCCCTCAGCTCAGATCAGGCTGCTCTAAACCTCTTCTCTCATTGATCAGATATTTCATATGACTGATCTGAACTGTGAAACCAAGCTCACACATATAATTTCAGCTAGTTTCTTCTGTTGAAAACCAGGAGACTATGGAGAACGAAAGCTGAATAAATTCAGCTGAACATTCTCTAGGCAAGTACTTGTTGTTAAACAGTGACACCCATTGGCTCAATTCATTATTTGAAAGCCTACGTTTCCTAAGCTAGGAACGTGGACTGCATCACACTGTTCCAAAGTGTGTATTGCAGTAACAGCAGGAAACGGGCAATCTGAAATTAGTTTTAGCCAGGATAAAGAACCTCTTCATGTTATAGTCTGCTTTCAGGTGCAAGCATTCACAGTCTAACGTTAAGACCAACGCCAAGTGCTGTGCTAAAATTAGAAAATCTCTTTTAACAGGATAAGATGAATTTATCCTGTATGGTTTGTAAAAATCCAATCCTAATAAGTACATTTTAAAGTTAATAGGAGTTGACTATTATTTATGACTAGTCTGCTCTCTAAACTAACATGGTCACGTCTACTGAGTAGTCATGAGTACTACTGAGTCATGTCAATTATTGTGATCAATATGGCAACAACACTTTTAAAATGAACACCATGCTAAGCTAACATGTTAACATCAGTTACCTCTGGTTCAGCCTAAACATTTTGATGCACTGCAGCTAATTAATTACCATTGCAGCTTGGATAGAGAAAATAATATTCTCAAAAGCAGCAATGAGTGTATAAGGTTATACTCACTTTTCTTCTTCTCGCATCCATACTGGACTTTTGGAAATTTGAGCTTCAAAATATTTAGATGCTCTATAGCAAAAGTTGCTGCAAAAGCACTGGAAATGAAAGAGAAAGCAGGAAAATATGACTAAAGACAACTTTGATACTCATAGAAAGGTACAAAAGTCATTGTTTTTTATCCCTGTAAAATTTAAGTACCAATTCACATTTCTTTTTAAGCCTATGACCAGGTTCTTAATTTACCTGAGAAACCAAACCTATCAAATAGGTCTATCCCATTCCCCACAAGCCACTTGAAGCTGCTTCTTTTTTCCCCCACTTTTCTGCTTTTTGCACTTTTATTACACACTGAGAAGCAAACCAGTGTTGGATTCTACATAGCATAATTTGAAAAAAACCCCAAACTGTTCAAAGGGCAATCCCTAACCCAACCAGATGGTCATAAAGACATGCAATAAAATTCAAGTGTTTAATAATGGAAATTTTGGTTGGCAACAGAACTTGGGTATTTTGCAATACTCAGAACAACACCTAAAATTTTGCAGTATCTTTGAAAAATTAACTTGCACAGTTGCATCAGGGAACAAGACACAACACCCCACTTCTTCTTGGAGTCTTGCTTAGTAGCTTAAGAAAGCAATTCCCAGAATTTTGTGTATCCCAGAGTTGTAACCAGAGGAAAGGAATGTATACTAGTGACAGTGAAGAAATTTGTTCTGGAACTAGAAACATTTATCCTACAATTTAGTGTATAAGCACCTGTAGGTGTGTATTGGGTTTGTATGGCAAGGTTTTGGGAGCGCAGGGGCTACAGGGGTGGCTTCTGTGAGAAGCTGCTAGAAGCTTCCTCTATGTCCTATACAGCCAATGCCAGCCGGCTCCAAGACAGACCTGCCGCTGGGCAAGTCTGAGCCCATCAGCGATTGTGGTAGCACCCCTGGGATAAAATATTTAAGAAGCAGGGAGGGGGGAACAACCAACCCGGCACAACTGGAACCAGAGTAAGGAGTGAGAATATGTGAGAGGAACAACCCTGCAGACACCAAGGCCAGTGAAGAAGGAGGGGAAGGAGGAGGTGCTCCAGGTGCTGGAGCAGAGATGCCCCTGCAGCCTGTGGAGAAGACCATGGTGAGACAGGCTGTCCCCCTGCAGCCCATGGAGGTTAACGGTGGAGCAGATATCCACCTGCAGCCCATGGAGGACCCTACACCAGAGCAGGTGGATGTGCCCAAAGGAGGCTGTGACCCCGTGGGAAGCCCACGCTGGAGCAGGCTCCTGGCAGGACCTGTGCACCCATGGAGAAAGAGGAGCCCACGCTGGAGCAGGTTTGCTGTCAGGACTTGTGACCCCGTGGGGGACCCACACTGGAGCAGTCTGCTCCTGAAGGACTGCACCCCGTGGAAGGGACCCATGCTGGAGCAGTTTGTGAAGAACTGCAGCCCGTGGGAAGGACCCACATTGGAGTTCGTGAAGGACTGTCTGCCGTGGGAGGGACCCCACGCTGGAGCAGGGGAAGAGTGTGAGGAGTCCTCCCCCTGAGGAAGAAGGAGCAGCAGAGACCACGTGTGATGAACTGACCCCAACCCCCATTCCCCGTCCCCCTGCGCCACTTGTGGGGAGGAGGTAGAGAAAATCGGGAGTGAAGTTGAGCCCAGGAAAAAGGGAGGGGTGGGGAGAAGGTGTTTCAAGATTTGGTTTTATTTCTCATTACCCTACTCTGTTTTGATTGGTAATAAATTGAACGGATTTCCCCAAGTTGAGTGTTTTGCCTGTGATGGTAATTGCTGAGTGATCTCTCCCTGTCCTTATCTCGACCCACGAGCTTTTCATTATATTTTCTCTCCCCTGTCCTGTTGAGAAGGGGAGTGATAGAGTGGCTTTGGTGGACACCTGGCTTCCAGCCAGGGTCAACCCACCACAAGGTGACTGCCTATCCTGTGAGCAGGCAAAGATAACCTTTACTCAACCACATGCTTAAAGAAAGAAACAGATGTTGTGAAGAGATAGGTTTTATGTTGAAAAGTCCTCAAAAAAGAACCCTAAAGGTAGTCACACTAAGGAATGCATAAGATGTAACTTGTATTACACTACTGCAAACTTCACTGAATGAAAAGGACGTGCACTTTGACCCTACTAAAGGTCACTGACTATACTGGAGAAAAACAGAGGACACTTCTTCACAAATGTCTTTAACAGATCAGCTGTACCACATTCAAACTGCTATCCAAGTAAAACTTTCTACATTATGTTTAAATTTAGAAAAGAAAATAAGTGGGTTTTTCCAAAGAGAGCATCTAGAAACTGGAATGCATGAAAAACTTCATATTCTAACAGTTAATGAAAATGATTTTCATAAGAACCAAACATATTGGCTCTGAATCAAGCCGCTATATGAATGCTGCGACACAATGCATTTCTGATGTTGAGACAGTATTAAATACATTTTAGAAATAGACTTGTTACCATACCTTTCTTTCAGTGATATCATAAACTCTGTTAGTTTTTGTTGAAATTCTGTACTTCTGTTTTGGCACCTAAAACAATATGCTTTCATCAGCAAGACTGTTACTTCCATCATGACTTTACAGAAAGCTTCATTCTTAATTCACATACTTTAATACGTGTAATATGTTCCGTTTTAACTGAATTGCATACTACAACCACCTTTTCTCTCAATCCTTTTGATATTGTACCTTCTCAGATGTAAGAACGACAATTTATCTTTGATCATTTACATCTCACTATCAGTAAAAGGCAACTTCAAACCTACAAGAAAGCCAGAGCTGAACATAAAAAAATGGAGCTGCCATGGTAGAAACTTCACTCATGTATAAGTGTTGGGCAATTACAGACAGGTCCTTCTTTAATCTGTATCTATCAATATGCACGTGAGACTGTACTGTCAGAGACCCCCACCACTACCCAGACAAACCCAGAGAGGAACTTACATAAAATATAATACAGTTTCCAAGTGAATTTCTGTGGGGACACGTGAAGTCCCAAACAGTAAAATTTTTTATACTTGAGTAGATTTTTTTCAGATAATCGGGTGTACCACAACTGATATTACATCACAGTTATCTAACTGAACTCTCAAGTTCTGCTTAAGCGTTGACAATACCAGACTTAAGTAAGTGTGACTATGAGTATGACACAGGTAACATACATTTTTAGAGCAGATGTATATGCATTCACATAGTGATATCCCTGCATTGTATTATTTTTTCAATCCTTCTCACAGAGATATGTGGTTACACTGAAGAAGGAACAATATTAGAAAGTTTCTGCATGCACAAAGGATGGCCATGAAGCCATACCTCATTCATCTTTATTATTGTCAAAGTAGATGCTAACTGATTCTGCCACACAGTAATGGTTGTCAACTGATCAAATTTTACCTCTTACTTCAGAATGCTTATACTGAAATGGAATGATACAATGCCTGGGCCCATTACTTGACAGTATTTCAATCTATGTTTAATATTGTAAGTTTAAAATCAAAGAGAAAATGCAAGAGAATAAAAATCGTGGCGAGATTCTTATGATAACAGCATTAATAAAAAGCAACTTACATTCTCCAGTTTATTTTGACACAGAGGGTAGCCACATAGTTTGATGATAGACCGTTCATCAACAATGTCTTTATAGTGAGATGGAGTAATAAATTTTCCCTAAAATGACAAGAAAGTTGTTCAACAACAGATACTGGAAAATCTGACATTTTTCGTACTCAAAACATCTCATAAACAAATAAATATTTTTAACTTTATAACAGTTATCTAGTAAGTTTAATAAACAACATTTAGAACCTACACAGTAAAAATGGTAACAGGGTAAATAGGGAAAGAAGAAAGACATGGCCACTTCTTTTTACATATAGAAAAGCCTCATAACTTTGCCTCTATTTGCACCTATTTACATGCTTTTCCTCTATTTACATGCTTTGTACACCTATTTACCAGCCTATTTACAACCTTAACAGGAATAATCATCACACCATTTCAGCAAAACTGTGCTGCCAGATAAACTGTGGGGCATTACAGAAACTGTGTCTAAATACCTATATTTTTATACTTCACCTATCAGTCCAGAAGCACAGAGGCATAAACAAAGGCTGAGGTAATAAAGTGAGGATTCATAAATGTATACTGCAAATGTGTCCTGCAAAACTAGGCCATGTTTTCACTGCAGAACCCTTGAAAATAAGGCAATCATCATCAGAGCTGACAAGAGAAGGAATAAATGATTTGTCTACTTTAAACTGCAGCAAATTGTTCCAAGAACTTTAAAAAAAAAAGTTGAACACTAAGATACAAAATAGTATAAAAACTTGCAACACCTACAGAATTCAGAAGGAACTCTTCAGTAATGTTCTCTTCCAGGAGTTGTTCAACAATATACAATGCTTTTTTCTCAGATTCGATCTTCTTTCTCATAGCAGCCTCCAGAGCTGCTTTCCTGTAACAGACCAGACACTGAATGACGAAGAGGGCAGATTTCCATAAACAATTCTCCAGCCGTATCTTTTCTCTGAAATACAGTAGCTTACATTTTTCTGCATCACCCCATGTTGGCCAAACAAAGCAACAAGTAACTGGACTAGTAATTTTGTAATAACCACAAAGGAGTTTCCAACCTCGGTTTGCTTTATTTCCACCCCAGTCAGAAAAAGTATTGACTCTTATTGCATTGCAATAATTCCATACAAGGTTGCCCAACTCTTCTTGCAAGAGAGGGAAACCCAGAACTGGCTGGACAAAGAGCCTGGGACAAATATGGAGTGTTGCCAGGAGAATGGGAGACACGAAGAGCGGGAAGAAAAAAGGACTGGGACAAGACTGAGTGTGAGTGTACAAAGTAAAGGAAGGAATAAATCAAACAAATCCCACTACAGTAGATTTCCTGAGTGTTCCTGAGCCTTGCCACCATTCTATTGTCAGCAAATACCCAGAGTGCAACTGTCTAGGTGTCTGATCTCCATTTGGCAGCGCTTCCCACAGAGGCTGTCAACATACAGTCGTTCTGCTGTCTTAACCGATAGAGGTCTACGCTATTCACCTGGAAGTCTAGGTCTACTGCAGTGTCAAATGAATATGTAGGTAATTGTCCATGGCAGAAAGTGCTTTTTCCTCTCAAGTTTGGTTTTGAAAGTGACTAAAGAAAAATGGCAGGTATGCAAAGAAGTTAAGATGGCAAAAAGCAAGCACTACAGACTAAGGAAATACAATTGTGGAGATTAGATTCATAAACTTTAAGCATATTATACAATGCACATATGTGCATGCTGTTAGAAGTTACATAGCATCACTCCAAACAAGCCTGCACAATGTTGATGCTGGCGATGTTCTGAAGTTAGTCGTGGTACTCTGAGAAAGCAAAAAAACATGCGAGGCAGAGAATGTGATTTCAAATTGAGGCAAAACAACATGAATGCCACATATTGTTAGTTAGAAATGATACCTTTGAGCAGCATCTTCGTTCTTCAGAGCCGCTGAATGCTTATTTCCTAGAAATCAAATATACAAATGTAGAAATACAGAAATTAGTGTACTTGCTTCCTTTAACAGTGGAAAGTATTGGAACCTGAAAAATATTAAAACCTCTAAACTGTAAGCATAATCAAGAGACTTGCTTAGAAACTTGCTTTTGGTGGCTGAGAGTGACTTCAGTAAGCTGGTAACCATTCAGCAACTAGTTAGACACACTTTTTACAAGTGTGAGGACAGACAGGCCCAACTCTCTTCATACTCTCATTCATCATGTTCCATACAGTCAGAAAGCTAAAGGAAAAATAATTCTAACAATAATTTTGTGCCAACCACACTCACCCTGGTTCTCCACTAGCTCTCCAGCCCGGCCTTACCCCTGCACCCCACTGCTGGGAAGCGCTGTCCTTTCCAACTGCCCCACCACTAGGATGTTGCTCCGGTCAAGGCTCTCAACACGGCCTCGACGCCGGCGCCCCCCCCCGCTCAGCCGCTTTTGCCGCCCTCCCGGCCGCCTCCGCGGACTGCCCCAGGGCTCTGCCCGCCCCGCCCCGGCTACCGACTTGGGGGACTCGGGCAGCTGCTCCCTCGGGCAACAGGGAGGGAAAATAATGGTTGTTACGCTTAAAACGTGAGGACAGAGTTTTCTGACCAGCGGCACGATCGCTGTCACGCCTGACGCTCAGAGCGGGGCGGGCTGCCGGCGCTGCACAAACCAGGCACGCAGCCCCCCCCGCAGCCTGAGGGGACAGCGGGGCGCTCGGCCCCGCCTCGTCCGGCCCACCGCCCAGGGCCGCCGGCCCCAGCCGCCGCTCACCGGCCCCGACCACAGAGCCCAGCCGAGGCCCACCGCCAACGTCTCCGCACCGCCGACCACGGCAGTCCCGCCGCTCCCCCCGGGTACAGAGAGTTGGGCGAATCCGCTGTGCCGGCCGGAGGGCACAGGGAGAGCCCAAAGCGCCGGGCGGGGGGGAGCGGAGCCTGGACCCTACCTGCGCGCCGCCGGCTGGGCTTCCCCTTCGCGCCGCCCTGTGCCTTCCCGGCCGCCATCATGGTGGCCGTCCGTTCCCTCCCTCTGACCTCTCACCCGGCGGGCGGAGCCGCCGTGGCGGCGTGGCCCGGGCCGGCAGCGGGGAGAGGCGGCGGCGGGGTCCTGTGGAGCGGCGGGCGCGGAGGGCTACGGCGGATCGGGGCTGAGGTGCGGTGCGCGGCTCCACCGGCGGCCCGCTGAGGTGAGCGGGGGTGGCCTTGTGGTTTTTTAATTCAGCCGCCTGTTAAAGTCTTTCGTTGGCAGCTTCTTCATACTGGCCTGCGTGTTGTACCCCGCCTCGGGAAGGGGCTGAGGTGTTTGTTTATTAGAGAGGAGGGAGTTTGGTGAGTATTAACAGTAGAAGGTTTCACATGATTCAGATGCTGTCCACTTGCCGCTGAAACCTCTGAAAAGATTTAATTAGAAACTGGATTAAGTATTAAGGCCTGAGACCGCCTGCGAGCTCAGCTGGTAAATCCCTGGAACAACACGGTGGGGGCTCGGGGCGTGTTTCGGGGCTGTGAGTACATTGTAAATGCAAGAATGTTAGAGTTCAAAAGTATATTTAAATTGTTTTGGGAGGATGAGTAACATCCTGTAAATTTAAGAGCTCAAGTAGTGCAACGTGTGGGTAATAAAGTATATGATAATGACCAAAGTAAAGTGACAGCCTAGATACATTGCTAGATTGCACTGACGTAAAAATGTTAAAATAGGCTGTTGAGAATAGAAGGTGAGTTGCTTATGCTTTGAATAATAAAATTCACATACAGATGCTTTTTAAGCTTTTGTGAGTTGCCTGTTTTTTGCAAACATCCAGGTAGCTTAGTTATCTACACGTTGTGTGACCTAGCAGAGATCAAATGTAACTGGAAAGATTGAGGACGTTACATTGAGATGTCTGTATAAATATGGAACTTGGGTGTTTTGATGACTAGTTAGCTAATTATCCAGGTGTAGAGGTAATTGATACTCATAGTGATCATATAACCAGGTTTAGGCACATGGAATTACTTAAAACTATAAAGATTATGACTGCTGCTATGATATATCACATGGATAACCAAGCTTGATTTTATTTGTAATTCATGGTCCTGACTATGTAAAACTTGTATGTACTTAATATTATTCAAATGTTTAACTGAATTGTTGTTAGCAAGAAAGCTTTAAATTATAGTATCTAGAGGTAAAAGGCCACTGAACTAGCCTGGCCTAGACACTAGAAAGAAAGAAATGATATTGCATATGTAATCTTGACCGGACTGTTGATATAAACTGGGACGGTGGTTAGAGTGTTCCAGTCACAGCTGAGCAGGAGCTCCTCTGGTGAGAACAGTCACAGAAAATGTAGCGTATCATGGGCATCCGCGCTTGGTACGTGGTGAGACCAGACTTGCTCTATATTAGCTGCGGTTTTCAGTGTATGTGCCCAAGTAGTAGCTGAGGCCTCCTAACTTCTTAAGATACTGATACTACTTGAAAAATTGCTTCCCTGTACGTAGAATGCAGGTTGTTTCCTGTCTGTAATACTGTCTCCTGCACGTATGGGGAGTAGGATAATATAGTGTACCCTTCTTAAAAATGCATTTTTCCTGTTTTTTTTATCATGTGGTCTTCATAATATCTGTCTGTTTAGGTTGTTCTAATTCCTCTATTGGCATTTTTTTTGATAATGTGATTATTTTTCAGTTTCTGTTTTTACTTCACGTGTTTTAATACTGCACTCTTTAATTTGTAATAGTTTTCAATGCCAGAAGAACAAAGTCAAACTATCATGGCAGTTGATGAACTTCAAGCCATAATACAAAGATGCGTAAGTAGTTTTCTCTCCATAAAAGCAACAAGTGTAAGTGTGCGTTTCTTTTCATATATTATAATTAAAACCAAAATGACCCCAAGCCACAAGACAGTTGTTGGCAGAACTCCTCACTGGGCAGCTAAGTTCAGCCTCCATGTTTCATTGACTTTTCTGTGGTGCTTATCCTGAGATGCTTGATAACTTGTGCTTCTTGGAGGAAGAAGTGTTCTTGTACTCAACAGTACCTGTCTGAAGTAACAAAACCCTAGCAGGTTGTTGTAGAAAATACATCTTCCAAACAACATGCTGTAGTCTAGACTTAGAAAGTGCTATTGAAATACTGCTTTGTCTTGGTAGCTTTTTTAATATGTGAAAGATGTTATATGAGAAAAGACAAGTTACAATGACACTACATTTAATTTTGAAATGAAAGCTTGGATTGTCTTTATTTTTTATTTGCCTTTTATAAGTATGGAGTTCAACATGCATGTTTTCTTTCTAGCAAATTCTGGAAGAAGCTGATTTCAAAGGAGAAGATTTTAATCTGTTTCAGGTAGCAGGTCAGAAATGTTTAGAAGACGGGTATGCAGCTCAGTTATTAGAAGTAATTCAAAATGAGAAAAACAAGGTGAGTTTAAGTTTGCACTATATATTAGTTGTGCACTAACACACCGTTAAATAGATAAAACTGCTTATTAAAAAGGGAATGGTACTTTCACTGTGGAGCAAGGCTGTACATATGAATAGTTAATAAGTTGCTCTGTGTTAAGTGCACATTCTTGTGTAACTTCAGGTAGCTCACAGAAACCAAGTCATGATAATCTTAACAAAACCATTAATAACTGCTTTTCAGTGAGTTAAGGAAAGAAAAAAGAGAGGACAAAAGCATAATTAAGAGAAAGTGACAGTGTCTCTCTTTTGCAGGACAGGATTTCAGATGGTGTACTGGGTCTGGCTGGCATGGAGTTGATTTTCTTCACGGCAGCCTGTATGGTGCTGTGTTTTAGATTTGTAACCAAAACAGTGTTGATAACGCGCCAGTGTTTCAGCTATTGCTGATCAGTGCTTGTACAGTGTCAAGGCCTTCTCCGTTTTTCACTGTGCCCCCTCAGTAAGCAGGGAAGTTGGGAGGGGACATGGCTGGGACAGTTGACCCAAACTGATGAAAGAAATATTCCATACCATATAACATCATGCTCAGCAATAAAAACACATGGGAATGGGGACCCATTCCAAAGTAGCTGTTGCTTGGAGACTGCTGGGCATTGGTCTGCTGGTGGGAGTTGGTTTGCATCATTCCTCCCTTCCCTTTTGTCCTTCACTTATTAAATTGTCCTTGTCTTGACCCATGAGTTATTCTCTGTTTTGCTCTTCCGATTCTCTCCCCATCCCGCTGCGGAAGGAGAGCGAGCAACCAGCTAGTGGGTGCTTAGTTGCTGTCTGGGGTCAACCCACCACAGATTGATATAATCTTAATAATCTTGATCTTAAAGGTCTTTTCCAACCTAGATGATTCTATGATTCTATAATAAGCTTGGCCAAAACTGTAAAAGCCAACTCAGCTGATGCTACTGTAAGAGATGCTGATGTCTGTAGGCACTTTGGGGAGCTGGGAGAATATACTAAATTGTACACAGATAAATGGGAAGTTCAGAAAGAAAGTGAAGGATGGAATGTTTTGGCAATGTTGCATGGGGATCGCAGTCTGGTTTTGAATTTTGTGAGCTTGGAGTAACAACTGAAGATCTTGATCCCCTCAGGTTAAACATAATTTGTCTAAGCATTCTTTCTTTCAGCAAAACTCTTCTACTCTGTCTTCTTTTAAATGTATTGTCATGTAAATTCTTAGAAATATATATTGATATGTTAGAATTAATACATTGAAGAAAACTATACAAAATATGCAGCTGTGTTTATAGGTATGGGGAGAGAATACAATGTATGTCAAGTACAGAACTTCATGGTAATAGATGTTAAATTTTCAATGACATTGTTATGGTGTTGGTTACAACCAGGAAATTGACCTGTTGTCTTTTTTGGTCTTCATATGTACAAGCTTTCTGGGTTTAGAAGATGTCCAGTTTTGGTTTATTCTCTGAAAATCCGGTTTTTAGGTTATCATCAAGAATATGGGTTGGAATCTCATCTCTCCTCTTGTTAGATGTATTTTCATGTATAAACAGGAAGATGACAAGCGAGAACACTGCCTGAAGATACTAGATCAGTTGGCACAGGTATGTTTTTGAAGTATATGGTTATAATACATAATTGTAGGGAAGGGAGAGGTCCTAATTTTCCCTCTGATTTCCAAAGAAAACAAGGCGTGAATACTTCTGGGTTTGTCTGTCTGTTTCCCATAACTTTTAAACTCATGGGCCAGTTTCATCTGAAGTAGACACATGCTTAGCGTTCTCAGAGATAGTTAACCTCTTATAAATTTTGTGAAATTAGTAACTGGGCAAAACAGAGAGACATAGCGTTACCCAGAAGAAAAAGGCAGATAGAATTCATAAAGTTTTTGATAGCCAGCTGCTGCATTCAGAGCAGCCACAGCAATACTGGGTCTTGTCTACTGCAGATACAGTATGACAATGAGTACCTGATGATTCTGGTGGAGTAGTAGGGGAAAAAAGTTTTAATCTCTAGAAAACTAGTTCCCTTTCATTCATGTACTTAAAAAACAGCTTGCAAACTCTATACCTTGAGTTAAATTCACACTGAAGTTTTTCTTTCTCTCTACTCCTAAGGATTACTTTGCTAAGGTACTGTGAGGTTTTTATAGAACATAGAATTCAAGTTTAGTGGCATTATTTATTATTGTATGTTTTCAGCTCATATGAAAGTGTACACATATACACTCCACAGAAGTCATTAATTGTAGGGAAGTACTTATTCTTTCATATTTGTTTTCTTAAAGATTATGTTGGATGTTCAGATCTGCTTTCTTGATGTTCAGGAACTTATGTATTGAAGTTTGCTTGTGATGAATTTTTTAGCTTATGACTGTGGTGATTAAAAAATATGCGTTGTTCCTCTCCTGCAGCTATGCAATCCGAAGGAACTTTTTTTGGGTTTACTTGAGCAGATTGAGCAGACCTCTGGAGAGCAAGTGTGCCAAACTGTCATGTTATTGCTTCAACCTTTGCAGACAGGTAAGATGCACTTTGTCATGTGATTTCTGAATTAAATTACCTTCTTATTTATTTGTCAAATTAGTTTAGCTTTTGATGGCATAGTTTCAGACTATGTCTGTCCTGACAGGCTTTACAGTCCATTATATTCTGCAAAATTAAAACAAGGTATAAATTTCAGGCTTATACTGGCCTGTTAGAAAAAGATTTTAGGTGGGATTAATAGCATCAGTTGAAAAAGCTATTTTTCATCATTTGCAAGAATGTGGTCCTGTGACAGTTATATTTAGAGGTGTACACCATTCATGCTGTTGTTACAGAAATAGAGAATAACATGGATTTGTGAAATTCTTCATTATTTAACTTTTAAAACATACAATTCCATATTTTCATACTATAAAACTTTTATTTCAGATTGAAGCAGGTTGAAATATTTGATTGGTGGGGGGGAAGCATTCTTCTGGCTTACATATAAAAACTAAAAATGTTGTGTGTGGACATCCACTAAGTAGGTAACAAGTAGTAGCTTCTGTTTTGATATGTGAGATGAAATCAAGTGTCTTGTATCAAGTTTAAGTCTGATTGTAGCAGTCTCCGAGATGTGTTATTGAATTATGTTAGAATTTAACAAGAGAAGCGTTTTGGTAATTAGAAGTATGTGTTTTTTTTGGATAGCCAATCTGCAGTCAGCCTGCACTGAGTGCGGTTTAAGTGGGGAGCCACTTGTGCTACTTCCTCAGTCTGGGAGCCCCTCTGTTGGTTCTGCTGTAGAGTATAGAACAGTTCTGAGCTGCTTCAGGTAGAGTCAGATCTCAGCAGAAAGGTTGTGCCATTGCCTCTGGTTTTGCCAAGCACAGAAGGAGTCAAGCAATAAAGCAAGAATAAATCAGTTTTCCAGGTCAGATAAATGAATATTATTTCACTTAGACTAGTTCTAGAAAGACAGATTTTTTTTCAATCCTCATGACGGTGCCACAGAGAACGGAAGAATGTGTTGAAATGCATGACTGCATTAATATTTGTCATTCTCAAATATATGGTCGTCTTAACTACAGCATATTAGCTGTAGTTGTTTAGTCTTGCTGGATTTGCCCATGTGATTTCAGGTATCAGTCCCTCTCCTTCCCTGAAACTAAAGGCTTTCTTATGTAGTCGCATTGATTTTCTTCATGTTTTCCTCTACTAAGTAAGTAATAACTTAATGTCTCCAAATGTTCTCTCTCTCTTTTTCCCTTTCCCTCAGTGCTTTTGAAACTTCAGAACAAGAAGGCCTACTCAGTGGGTTTATCTCTGGCCATGATTATGAATCAGCTTACTCCCTTACCTGTACCTTATACAAAAGAACAAATACAAGAAGATAAACTTGGTCTCTGTCAATGTTGTAATGCGGTGGTGCGCTTTGCTAAACCTTTTGTGAATGAAGTTGTTAAAAACATGGAAAAGTCGTCAGAATACAATGACATGGAGCTGAAAGAAGAATTATTAAAATTGTGAGTGTTTTATCTTAGTGTAATGTATTCCTTTAACTTAATAAATGCCTACTGTTCATTTTGTTACACAGGCAGTAAATAAATCATCTTATTAGTGTTTTATAATGCTGTCAACTTATATTAACTAATGTGGTATTTTGAAAAAGAAAAACCCTAAATATGCCTTACATATTTATGAAGTGAGAGAAGAAAGGTAAAAAATTTTTATTTTTTTTTTTTTTTAGTACAGGGAAATGGTAGAGAAATACTAGTCCCTGTGCTGTGAAGCTGTTTTGGTATTCTTCTGCTTCTCCTCAAATTTACAACAGTGAGGATAATCTTATTCTGGAGGTGAAGTCTAAGGAATGCTTCTACAGGAGATGTTCTTTTTTTTTTTTTATTCTCCTTGGAATATCAGGAATAGCAGCAGCTGATATGAGTATAGACTTTATTCTTGGTCATCAGTAACACTATTGTAGTCTGTATTTGTGACTTTATTGGTGATTTAGTTTCACCCCTTTTTATTTCAGCTGTATGAAAAGCCTGAAATACCCATTATTGACAGCTCAGCTTGAGCAACTTGAAGGCATTGAAGAACATCCCTTTCGGCATTTTGCAACTGAAATTGTAGTAAGTGCAGTCAAAATTAATTACAGGATTTGGAAAACCAGTGGTCTAGTTCAGAATGACCTCTAATTCGTTCTAGAGCTCATTTTGGTTCCTTTATTGGTTAGTGGGATGACTTACTGGACCTTGTAAGATAATGCAGGTAGATAAAGGTCTAGAACAGTTCCAGGTCCTGTCTCTGGAAATTACAAATCTTGCAGACACAGTTTTGCTCCTTTTAAACCAGTTTGGACTGCTCTCTGAATCAGCAGCTGCTCCTTTGCTGTAACTGCTTCTTTTTCTTGGTGATGTATGAATTTATTAGAAAGTCTAAAGGATCGTCTTTGCTGCAGTATTACATCAAGGCAAAATCTACATGTTACCTTTAATTGAAATGTTGCACAGAGAGAAATCTCCAATGTGCCTCGTGCAGTACCAGCTGACTATTAAAGAATATAAATTGATGCTTGACTGCTGCTGATGCTATAGCTGGAAGTTCAGCGGGAACGTGTCCACTCCATGATACCAATGCAGTTACTCTGGTTTTGAATGTTTTACGTAGCAGCTGTGTTTTATTAGAGCAAGATTATTGTGGGTCTAGATAATTGTTTTTAAATTTGCAGTGAAACCAAGCCTTATAAGGAGATAGTCAGGTACCGTCCATGCGTATGTTGGAACACACAATACATGTATGTTTTCAGAAATAGGACTAGGTGTGATTAATGAAGTTACAGCAAGTAGAGCTGTGCTTTGTTCATGTTTTGAATGTGGTAAAGAATATTTCCTCTCTTGCACACATCCATATATAGTGGCTTGACCCCAGCTGGCAGTGAAGCCCCCACCCAGTCACTCACTCAGCCCCCCCCGAGCAGAATGGGGAAGAGAATCTGAAGGGCAAAAGCAAGAAAAACTCCTGGGTTGAAAAAGACAATTAAATAAGTGAAAGAAAAAAGCCCAAGTGATGCAATGGCAGTCACTCATCACCTCCTACCAGCAGACCGATGCCCAGCCAGTCTCTGAACAACAGTTAATCTGAAAAATACTACCTCCCCCCGTGTAATGTGTTGCTGAGCGTGATGTTATATGGTATGGAATATCTCTTTGATCATTTCGGGTCAGCTGTCCTGGCTGTCCTCTCCCAGCTGCTCACCCACGCTCTGCCTGCTTGCTGAGGGGCAGAGTAAGACACAGAAGGCCTTGATGCTGTGCAAGCACTGTTCAGCAACAGCTGAAACGCTGGCGTGTTATCAACACTGTTTTGGTAACAAATCTAAAACATGGCACCATACGGGCTGCCATGAAGAAAATTAACTCCATGCCAGCCAGACCCAGTACACCAAATTTAAAATACTTGTAAATACCAGTTGTCTCTCATTTTCAAATGCGTGTTTCTACAATGATTTGTGTTGGGCTGATGAAATGAAGGAACCTTCTTGACAACCAGGTGCTGGATTATTTTATAACAGTTTATTCAGAAGCAGGCTGGTAAATCTTATAATGAAATGTAAGGGTGGAGAATATTTCCAGTAGTAAATGGAGTCTTCCCTCAGGATAGCCAAGGGCCCACTAGTTGGGTAACACTGGATAGACGCTAACAGCTCATTTGTATCAAGATTGGAGCTAATGTCTTCAACTCTTACAAGCTGACTTTTTTAGACGTATAGGAGAACTGAGCATTTAATGACTATTAACTGGTTATTAATATTTACCGTTAACAAAAAATACAATTCTGGTTTTGATAACTGGCCATTACAGTTCTTTTCTGTAAGTTCTTTTATTAACTATGGATACACCTGTTTCTCCTGTTAACATCAACTGTATTAAAGAATAGAGTTAAGTTTGAGCTTTGAACTTCCTTCTACCTTGTTATCCCCGGTTAGAGGAGGAAAATTCACAAGTCGAATACAGAAAGACAAAAGTCAAAGAAGGCCTGGAGCTACGTAAGAGGGAAATGGAAATTACAGAGAAGGTAGAGTGGGGGTGAAGCTGGCTGAGGGACAGAGGAAAACCAGCTGTTGGGGGAAGGTGGCTGAATTGGCTGTGAACTATGAACTAGGGAGTTATAAGAAAGACAGCTTTTTGTGATACAGTGGAGGAATTAGTCCTAGAAGAGCAGAGAGACTCAGTCAGGGTGTCATTTGGGGGGAGGGAATGACACACTAAGACTTGATGAGTTTCAAAAGGAAGAGTTGGAGCCAGCTGGGATGAGGAAAGCACACATAATATATATAAGTGTGCGCACATGTGCATGCATGCAGAGGAAGTCTAGAAGTTGCCATGTGATGCAACTCTGTTTCTTCTCCAATTTGTGTTTAAAAATCTAAGCATTTTTTGCACACACAATTCTATATCCAAATGTTAAGATTGTAAAGTGAAGCACACTAAGCAGTTAGCAAAACTTTTGGTTGTTTTTCAACCATAATTAGGTTTTTCTATCATGATCACATCAATTTTTTTCCACAGCATGTCTCAGCATAGGATGGAACTGCTGTGTGGATCAATCAGGGTTGTGCAATGAAAGAGAATCTTGTCTCTCAGACCTTTACTTCATTTATTGCAGAACTTCTAGGGTGTGCAGTGAAGGAGGCAGGGATTACCGGAAGATGATCTCATGGTTAAGATAGTTGAAGGGTGCTCTGAAAATCTGGCTTTTTATCCTGCCTTTCCTGTTGGGCACAGTCTCAAACCATGTTTTTTGTGCTAATTATGAATTGCCTTTTGTTCACTTTCTCAAGAAATTCACTTCTGCTGTTTGTGGAATTGGGTAATGAGAGCTGCAGCTAAGGTCAGTAAAGTCATGCTCTGACTCTACGACATCTTGTATAATCCTAATTTTCCAAAACATAAGATCCCAGATGTTCAGTTTGGACAACCCCGGAACAGTGAGTTAACCTCGGTCTTGCTGTTTCTTCACAATATGTACAATAGGAGTTACACTACCTCCTAATCCATGTGAATGTGTGTTGGGGGGGAAAAAAACCACACCAGTATTTGTGAAGTACTCGGGTGTCGTTGTGTCGTGCATCACTGGAAAGAAAGGCCATACAGAGTGATTCTAGCTTTAAAGCAGGGCTTGGCTTTAGCAGATAAACATAGTGTTGCATATTGATTAGTGAGTAGAAAACAAAATACTGAGTATTCTGTGATCTGAAAAACACAGGTCCTGTGGCATAACGTGATCATGAAGCTATCATTGTTCATAGCATTGTGGATAAGGGAGGCAAGCTAAGGTTTTGCAGGGTGACTTTATTTTGTCTTTTGCTAACTTTTGAGTGCTTGACTTTGCTATCTTAGTAACATTCTTCTAACAGTAGTTATTGTTCCTGCAGGGTGTTTTTTGTGTATGTGTATATATCATAAATACAAATATTTATATTAATTTATACATATGCTGTGTAGGAGAATTTACTGTAAATACAGTTAAAGCTTTGAAACTTAATTGGTATACAGGTCTTTTAAAGGCAACTACAGGCAATCTATCTTTCTTTTTTAGGACATTTTGTGGGATATTAGAGAATTGATACCATTAGTGTTTTTACATCGTAAAGGCAAAAGTCTGCACTGGGAGAATCAGGAGTTTGCGGACATAGAGCAAAGGAATTCTGCAGATTCTTTGGCATGTCTGTCATACTTGATGTTTGTTCAGCATTTTGGTATTGATTGCTTTCCAATGGTATTTAGGTAAGAACTATTCTTCCTCACTTACCATAAGTCTGTACTTCGAAGATTCTTTCTAAGCAGAAGAAAACTTTTTATTTGTGAATAGTTATGTATGAATGTATTTCACTAGTATTTGTTTTATGTCAACCTTTATGCATTTATATTTTATGTAGCTTATATTATATACATAAGAACATACTCCAGTCCTGCAGATTACTCTATTATGGTTTAATTTTAGATGAGCTGTCCTTTTACGGAAACTGATAGGATTAGTCACATGCTGAAAATTAACATATATTAAATTTTCAATTGCATATTTACAGGCAGTTTCCATGTAAGAGTAATTAACAGCAATTTGACTTACTATTTTATGTCTATTTCAAAATTATTAATTTTACAAAGATATTTTTATAAATTTTTCAAGAAAGACTAATCCTGTCAAATATATTAACTGTGAAAATGTATATGGCTTATGCAGTTTAATGTAAACCTAATTTTTCTCTTTTAGTCCATCATACCTTCTGCAATGCAATATGACACATATTGAAGTGCTCCTGAAAAGGTAGGGTTTATGATTTTTGGAGTTCTAGATAGTGTGTGTGATCTTTTGTAGTCAGTCATAAAATCAAAGTTTGAATATACCAGGTAAGTTCAGAGGAGTTTTTTAAACCTGAGAGTTAAAATGGCAAGTTCCACAAGACGACAGCTTCTTTTACTAAGAAGTATAAAAAGTTGTCTAAAACATTGATTTGTTGTTTTCAGCTTGTATTGTGATATCATTTTTCAAAACTTTATCCTGAAAATGCAAACTTAAGGTCTTTTAAACACATGCAGAATAATTAGTGTATATTTACTTGTACTTCTGTAACAATTAGTTTACTACTAGAGAAGACTACCGTGATAGTATTTATTTGAATGTATTCCGATATGATAT